>CM041776.1:481281796-481570719 GCA_023374045.1 Limonium bicolor | reverse complement strand
CTGGGCCGGACTTAGTCCCGGTCCCATCACGGTCTATGATGTGTAAGGCCGGCTGCCTCTGCGGTGCGCCCTTCTGCGGACCTCGGGACCCCTGTCCCTGTGAGGTGTGCTGGGCATGAGCATCGCCAGATGCAACCTCCTTGCCCTCACGCTGCTTGTAGCCCTGGTAGTTGCCCTTGGGCTTAGAATTCTCCGGCATGCATTGGCACGGTGGCCCGGTTTCTGACAAGTGAAGCAGCGGATCTCCCTTCCTTGGCAATCTGTGCCGGGATGATCCTTGTTGCAGTTACGGCAGATGTAGCTGCGGCCATCAGATTGGTTCTTTCCTTGGCCAAATCCAGAACCTATAGCTTTCAAGTTAGCAAGGTTTGGTATACTTACAATACTCTATATACATACAAATTCACAAGTGTACTAATTCGGTTTCGGTTTCTTACCCCTGTAGGGCTGAGACCTCAGTGGCTTCGCTGCCACTGGTGCGGTGTAGGCAATCTGTAATGGCTCAGCTGCCTTGCCCTTCTCAGCATGGGCACCGCCGTCTCCGGATGTATTCTTCTGATGGGAATGCTTCCCTTCCTTTTCTTCCAGGTTTGGATTGGTTTTGATCATCGGAGGGGTTACCTTTGCCGCTCACCTTGCGCTTCAGCGCTTGCTCCTCATCTCTCAGCTGGCAGGTGATCTCAACTCGAGATGCAGCGTGGTAACACTCCTGAATTACTTAGGCATTAGGTTACATTTACATACGGGAATACTAATTCACATTACTCATGGCTTTTTAAGGGTTCAACTTGTTTACCTGAAGGGAGGTAAACCGTGTGAAGCCCATGCCATACCGGAGTCGATGGCTCAATCCGCCGTAGAAGCGGTCGACCAAGACTTGGCCGGTATACCCAAGGTCGGGTAGAAGTCGGAGAAGAGAGGTGAAGGTGCGGTAATATTCATCAACCGTCATCTTCTCGGTCATTTTTAGTGCATCGAGCTCAAGCCTTTTCTTGGTCTTGACATGCTCGGGGTAGTACTTAGATCGGAGGAGAGAGGTGAATGCTTCCCATCCGAAAGCAGGGTCAGCTATGTGCTCGGCCTTAACGAGCTTCCACCAGTCCATAGCCGCGTCTTTGAGGTAGTACGCAGCTATCCTCACTCGAACTCCAGCGGGAGTCTCAAGTGTCTCGAAGGCCGTCTCCATCTCGGAGAGGTAGGCCTCGAGCTTGGCGGGGTCGCTCTCGCCTCTAAAGCATGGAGGTCGAAGGTCGGCGACTGCTTTTACCAATTCGTCTCACGGGGATGAGGTGGGTCGGGCTGCTGCTGCTGCTGCTGCTGTGTTTGCTGTGTTTGCTGTACAGCCGTGATTACATCCGGTAGCATCTGTGCTACCGTGGCGGCGACGATTTCGGCTATCGTCTGCGCGCTTGGTCCTTCGTTGCCCCCTCCTCTGGGACGACCTGGACCACGTCCTGACATCTGAACAAGTGTGGATTACATTAGATGTCATGATACTATGACCTCATGGTCTTCATTCAAACAATGGTATCGTCTTTGCAGACGTTAGTGGTATCCGTTATTGCTAACGGTAGTTCCTAGTTAGGTTTCTAAATATCCGTCTTAAGACGGTTGAAATCCTAACTCGGTAATCACTACTCTTAAGATTCTAATCATCAGAGCGATACTTCGCTCTGATACCACTTTTTGTAACACCCCAACCGCTAATCCTTCCATTATCCTCTAATCATCCCATACTTACCCTTCTCGCAGCGGAATACTTACCTACTCCCGGCGGGTGATACAACGCCGTTAACCCTCCAAGGTTAACAAGGCTACTACTACTTACTGTTTCGGTCTGATGATTAGAATGAATACATACATACTACTTACTTTACAATACCAAATACTTACTTACATTTGATTACCGAGTATCTAAAGTATATGAATTACATTCCAGACTACTTCCCAAAATGAAGAGTTTATACAACTACTCCCCTCCTATCCAATCAAGAATTCAATATCCAAAAAGGTGTACCACATGGTACACCGGCTACTCAAAAGGCCTTAGCCGTGTACAACTCAGTACACCGTTCCAATCCTACTACTACTCCAAAAGAATCACATCTTGACCTTACTTTACCTTCACGCCTCGCGGGTACCTGTGGAGTAAAAACATTCCCCCTAGGGGGTCAGCTTACGCTGCATATGATAACCGCATACCCCGCGTACTAGCGAGGGTACGCCAACTATTTGGTCGAGTACATGCGGTTCGTTTCATTCATACATACATACATGCTTTATACAATACAATACAATACATTCATTTACCAAGCATACATACATACAATACATACAAGGAATACAATACAAGTCATTCATTCATACTTACCATACTCACCGCATCACGGAGATACAATTCTCCAATACATACAAAGGTCTTGTTAGCCTTATTACACACCCGGGTTAATCGGGTGTTCAATACTTTTACTCCGGGTCAATGACTTACAATAGTCAAGACCAATACAAATACAATACTTACTTCTTACATACTTTACTTCCAGTTAAGTCGGTATGACCTCCGGGCAGGGATTACTACATCCCACCACCGGGCTTTAGGGTGGCCCACTAATCCAGGATGCTACCCATTCAAGGGATTTGGTCCAAGGAAAAGATTATAGCCAGGATTCGGTTCCAACCTCTTGTGGTTCCTTATCCTCACGCGTGGCCGAAACTATATCGGGCTTCTACTCATTCCATTTTACTCATTACTCATGTTAGGAGTTAGGTTGTTAGGAATTAGTAGAAGTCCATACTTACTTCCATACATACATACATACACAAGTACTCATACTTACACATACACTTCATTTCCATTCATTCATTTCATGAATTATACAAACTAAATGTTCAAGAGCATAAACAAGAACAATATAGTTCAAACACAATTAGTGCAATATAAATCCGATTCGTGCATTTATCTTGTTGGTGATCACATAAGCACACAAATCGGGGTAACCAAGTTAGGATACAGGGCATGAGGAAATCATACCGTTCACCGTCGAATACGTACTACCGGTTCCTTTGGAGATCAACTATTTGATTCCTATACATACATGAAGTAGTATGATCAATGATCTATTATTGATCTAATTTACTCCCTCATTGATACTTTCAATGTATACTTACTACTTTTTACATTCATACTTGGTTATAAAACCATTCTTTTCTTTACTACCTCATAAACTTGTTTCTTACAAACTTACTTACTTCTTCTTACCATTATTACTTCATCAATGGTGTATTACTACATATATATGCATATAGGTATATAGGCATATATATATGTATATATGATTACTATAATCATATAATTAAACATTTTTTTTTGTAAGTGTTTGGGCCGTCCGACCCACCGTCCGACCCAACCCTGGGTCGGACCATTCCAGTAGGTTTTCGTCCTCTGAAATTACTCCCGTCCGACCCAGCACTATTCCGTCCGACCCATACCCTCTGGGTCGGACCATTCCAGAAGGTTTCAGTTTTGTCATCCAAGCCATGTCCGACCCACGTCCGACCCAACCTCTGGGTCGGACGAAGTCAGAAACTTCGATGAAGAAAATTTTTGCCTGTCCGACCCATGTCCGACTCACGGCCCTGGGTCGGACCATTCCAGAAAGATTTATGTCAATTATCAAGGCCCGTCCGACCCACGTCCGACTCACGGCTCTGGGTCGGACGGTTCCAGAAGGTTTATATTCGTTTTCAGGCCTTGTCCGACCCAGCGTCCGATCCAGCTGTGGGTCGGACAGTAGCAGAACTTTGCTACAGGCCTTGTTTTCTTTCCAATTTCACCCATTGCTTCCCTAATCTTTACCAATACTCCCCACATGATTTAGCACTAATTAAACACTCTAATCACCTTAGTTCATCCCCCAAACTTACTACACAATACCTACACTCACTTACACATTTCTTCATTTCATTTCAACACTCATGCTAGTTTCTTCTCACTTATGCTACAGATTTTTGTTTCCTCTTATGCTACAGATTTTCACCTTAACTCCTATACTCCAATGCTCCCTCAACTAATGTTATTCCTAGCATCCAAATGCATTACCTTACACTCTAGTTTAATCCCATTTACAAACTCATTTCCAAATCTGTTACAAACTACTAAACACTCCTTTTAACTCTCCAAATACTTCCTTTTCTTAAACAACTTAAGTCCTCTCATTCTACACAAAATTTGACATAGTCTCCCCTATATTTTTAACATTCTCCACACTAATTTCAGCTCACATGTACTCATTCTCACAACCTGTTTACACAATACATTATACTCACCATTCAACACCACTACACACATTAAATTCCTGCACACATACACATCCACTACCCAATGTTTTCCCAAGTTTTAAACATCATTTAAAACTTCAAAAACTGTTACATTCTCTTCTCCAATACACTACTACATTACTACTACTCATTACTCAAATACATTACTCATTTACTACTTAAAATCTGTTACACTTCTACATACAAAACTAGTTCAAGGTAAGAGCAATTACCTTGTCTTGCTAGTTTTCTTTCTTTCTTTTCCTTCTTCTTCTTTTCTCTTTCCCTCTTCTTTGTTTCTTCTTCACACACGTACAATACTACAACCACCATACCAATACATACTACCATTTAGCATTCATTTTTGCACTAACCCTAGAATTTAAATGTTTTAGGGTTTAGAAAGAGTATTACCTTCCAATGGATGAATGGAGTTCTTGACTAGCAAAAGAACAAGATTTCTAGCCCAACAAAAGAGCCAAAATCGGCTGGAACAAAGAGGACCAATAGTTCAAAAACTGAAAATTCTTATAATGCAATGAGAGCTAGAATGATGGATTTTCGAACTTCTTTTTACCTCAAGATGATAAGGAGGTGAAGGTGCTTCTAATGGTGGACTTGAATCTTCAAATGGAGAATACCCCCGAAATGAAAGTTGAGCTTTTCGATTTTTGAAAGGAGGGAAATGTTCTCCTTTGCAAGGGGATTACAATGGTATAATTTTGTAATTTTTGGAGCAAGATTGAGCTTGGACAGAGGAGAGAAGTGGAGGAGTTTTGTGGGTTTCTCTATTCTCCATGTTTGTCGCAGGTAGAAGGAGGAATTCAGAGGAGAAAAGGAGGGGCCAATCGTGAGAGAGGAGTGTTGGTAGGAGAGAGAGTTTTCTTTTCTTTTCTTTATTCCTTTTGTCTTCTTGTGAGTTACAAATAATAAAGAGAGTGAGTGAGAGGAATTAAGGAGTGAAGAGGGAGGCTGTCGATCCCACACACCCACACACTCACATTTTATTTTTATTTGCAAGGTGGACACACTAACTTTGTTTATTTGTATTCTTACCCCACAACTTACCGGTTGTTACAGTTTTCACTAACCGGTACCCTTTTCCGGAATTTTCTCGTTTAATTAATTTATTGGTTCTAAAGCTTCACTAATATTTATTAGTGACTATTTAGTTGACCAAAATGTTACGAGTCTATTTGACCCGCTTAAAGTCGCGTTTTCCCGGTTTCCTTGAAAAAACGCTTTAAGGTTCGTTTATGCTTTTAACCCATTTTAAAGGTCCGTTTTCTTCGGGATTTGTTCCCTCGTATTTATTTAAGTGTAATTAAGCCTTTAAAAATATTAGCCTAATTAATCACTGTTTTAATTACGGGGTATTTCAGAAACGCAGCATTTGCTGTGTCCTCTGATAATTCCTCTATTAGTACACTGGTGGGATCCAATAAAAGAAAGAGAAAAAAGGCAAATAAACTAATGACATGTGCCTTCATTCAGCTCCATCTATCTCACAAATTTTCCCCCTCGTTATCGAACGCACTCTTAATCACCATTAAAAAAAGTGATTGAGCTCTTTACTAGGGGTGTTTGATCCATGAGCAAAAATGTTCAAACATAACAACAATTGATTGGGTTGGATGAGGCATGTTGTCTTTTGATGAGGATGTTGTCCACAGTAGCCTGATTGTTGATGAGTACCAAGATCTAGGTAATACTTTGGTAGATAGCTTGTCGAAGACCGTAGGAAATGAGTAGATCTCACAAAATGGTCACCAGTCTCACTTCGCATTTTCATTTAAAAGCTAGAGAGAGATCACCAAAATGTGTCAGAATAGTGCCACTAGTAATCAAGGTTTTGTAGATGATGATAAAGCGAACTCATTCTGAATAACAGGTAAGTGATGATCAAAATAGGGGCTAAGTTCCTCGTCTTCACACCAAAATGAGTCAGAATAGTGCCACTAGTAATCAAGGTTTTGTAGATGATGATAAAGCAAACTCATTCTAAATAACAGGTAAGTGATGATCAAAAGGGGGGCTAAGTTCCCCGTCTTCATAGATAGCTGATAGGCATTAACAAAGCAAGATTTGTTTCAATGCATTCCAAAGTAACCATTTTGGGGTTGTGCCTAGTACGGTTCCTAGCATCATATATTGCCCAAAGAAGATTAACCCCTGAGCCAATTGTTGTTTTGACCAATATTACGACTTTAAGATAATCCAATCCTATATAGCCCCCTCAGCACATGGGGGGGGGGCAGGTTTTCAAGACAAATAATATTGTTCCAAAAGTCTTTAGAGGCCCAACATAAGAATAAGTTGTGATGTTCTGTATCAATCATACCACATAGGATTTGTTACTACCTCTAATTCTTTTAGCTATGTTAGTTAAACAGGGAGTAATATGATTTAACAACTTCCTGCAAAAAAGGTGAACTTTAGGAGGATAAAGATTACGTGAGATCTTATGGAAAGAGGGGCTGAACTGTGGATCTTAGTCTGGGAAGACTCCTCAGTATTATTCTTTTACAGTTTGTAATAAGTTGACCACGTACTTTCTAGAAGGGGTATCTTGCCAATTCCAGGAATCATGAGCCTTCTGATTGATTGACATGTTGAGAATGGATTCCTGGTCAATGGCCACAAAAGTGTTTTTCACCAGAGAGGAGTTCCAGGTGACATTAAAGGGATCAAACAAATGATTAACAAGCTGAAGGTGGAGTTGGTAGGTGCAGGTGAATAAGGCTTAGAAGGGTATCCTCTTGGAGTCTTTGAGGAATTCCAAAGGCTTGTATATTTTCCATTGCCAATAGCTCTAAGCACACCAAGGTTGGTGACTTTGATGTTAGAAGAAGGAATTTCCAAATGGAGCTATCATGGTTTCCAAGTATTTCTTGGAGGATACATGTTTTAGGAAAATATAAGACTTTTTAATGATTGCCTCACCATAGGACTCCCCATTATTTAAGATAGGCAAAATTTGCTTAGCATGGAGGGCCTAGTTGAAAAGCTTTAATATATCTGAAGCCTAGGCCATCCCTATCAGGGTGAGAGAAAATTGTGTTTCTTCCAATGCATAGCTTTTTGTCCATTTTTCTTGCCCTAGAACTGCGAGCAGATGAAATTCATTTGGGTGATGATATTTGCAGGAAGTTTGAAAAGGGACATAGTGAAGCTTGGGATAAAGTAGAGCACACTTATAGTAAGAATTGATCTTGCAGCCTGAGACATAGGTCTATTCTAACTCTGAATTTTTTTCTGGAGCGCTTCCAGTAAGAATCTGAAAGTCTCTCTTTTGTTACGACACACTTTTAAGGAAAGACTGAGGTATTTACTAAAACTAGAGACTTCTTGAACATTCAAAGGTGTGGTCAAGGCTAATTTTATACTGTGAATTTTTTATATTGAATACAATTTCAAAATTCTAGGCACTGCTCTGGTGGCCAGATAAATTCAGAAATTCAAAAATAATATATGATAGCGATGACACAGTGGCCTAAGTAGCTTGTCCATAGAAGATTATGTCATCTACAAAAGCAAGATGAGAAATTGGAGGAGCATGCTTTGTTAGTTAAATGCCCATAAAATCATGACTAATCATAGCTTTATTCAAGTTGTGGATAGAGCTTCTTAAATGAAGATAAATAGGAAGAGGGACAAAAGGTCTCCTTGATGAATACGCCTTTGCTGATCAAACACTTGTCCAGGAGATCCATTAATAACCACTGAACCCTTGACCAAGGTGACACGTTTGATGACTGAGATTCTCCACCAATCTGGAAATCCCATTGCTTCTGATAAGTGTGAAATATATTTATATTTAAGGGTCTAATTCACCTGATATTTGTAGTAGTTTGGACAATATTTCTCACTTATCATATGATTTTCCTTATATTTGTTTATATGAGAACTGATGCACTTTATGTGTAAACACGGGAAAAAAGTCTAGGAATTGCATAGTTTATGTCATGAGGATAACAGCACAACAAACGGGAAGCAAACGGAGTCCAGACAAAGAATCTCACATGCAAAAGAAAATCATAATTTATTACTTTCACGATTCATGATATACTCATGATCATTTCATGATTAGCTCATCTTTATTCATCATGTTGGCTTGTTGGCTTCACACTTACAATCGTACACACACAAATTCATGTGCATGAAGTTCAACATAATTCTTTCTCTACTATAGCACACCAATGTCACGATTATTTTTCATTATGAGGCTACACACCAATATGATGACACCATCAGTTATTCATCATGATAATTCATGATCACACTAATTTTAATGAAATCATTATTCAGCCACATCAGCCAGGCACTCATGCTCACGACAGCATTATTTACGTGAAGACAATGAAGATATTTGAAAAGGTATTTGTCCCTCACATCTCACAAACGAATAGAACACCAAGAGTTATAGTGTTGCCAAATCCTACAATCCGAATATGAATTACCAATTCAATAGTTATGTGGTTCGGCCAATAATCCAGCCTACATCCACTTCTTGACAACTTCTTTATTCCTTTCTTTAGTGTTACAAACTAGAGCTTTTCTAGTACTTCTCTCTCTTCTAAGTTGTGTCCCCCTCACAAATGATCCACCTTTACCTTTATATAGACTTTTTAGGATGAGGCCTATCTTTACCCTTGTACATGTGTCACTATATTATTGGAGCAACCCTCCTAATTTTGATACTTTCTCCTTTGTAAAGCCTTTTGGCCAAAAGACGCGGGACGCGGGATGTGGCGCCCGGTTATGTGATCTAGATCCCAATCCAAGGGTCGGGCAAGGGCCCGGTCTTGATGTTTGACGCCCAAATTAGAGCCTGAATAGGGTCCTGAAGGAGGCCTAGGGTCTGGGCTGGGGCTCGGGATCTAGGCCGCCTTGGCTCTTCTAACTCGTCATATTTTTGCCCTCTTTATAATTTTATAAAAAAATATCAAGTGCCGCGTTTAATTAAAAAGAATAGTTTGATGAAGAAAATGATGTTAGTTGTTGCTACATAATTGAAGAGAATAAGGTTAGACTAGAGGAAGTTTTTCACACCGGGATACGCCTCCACAAGAGGGGTTGCAGCTCCTCAGGCTTACTCCCCAGACCACCACAATTCCTCTATTGTTAGCACCTTCTGACAAAGGAGGCGAAGCAAGGATCCGGAGTCAACTTGCTTAATCAGAGTTTTCACTTTCCTTTTTTAATCTATTTAATGTATCTCTCTGTTATTTTTCCTATTTTTAGAGTCAGTATGAGTAGTTAGTCAAGCTCCTTGCATTAGGGTTGCAAGCAGGATCTTTAGATTTATTTTGTAATATTTTCTCTGATTATTAATGCAATAGTTTAATTCTTGTTCTTCATGCACTTTAATTCTCTGTTCAATTATTAAAGCAGTCTTTGTAGTTTTCTAATCAACATGCGAGAGCTATGACAGATAACAAGACATATGAAGTTAAACCGGATTAACGACAAGAAGCATGAACCCGCCTATAGGTTAATCTTTCTCCAAAAGATATTGTTCTTTATGCGATTGGTTTAGGACCGGATTAGAGTGAAATACCCCGTAATTAAAAATAGTGATTAATTAGGCTAATGAATAATTTAGAAGCTTAATTAAGTGTAAATAATCATGAGGGAACAAATCCCGAAGAAAACGGATCCTTAAAACGGATTAAAATCACTAACGAACCTTAAAGCACGTTTTTCGAGGAAACCGGGAAAACGTGACTTTAAGCGGGTCAAATAGACTCGTAACAATTTTGGTCAGCTAAATAATCATTAATAAATATTAGTGAAGCTTTAGAACCAATAAAATCAATAAAACGAGAGATTAGTAAAAACTGTCAAAAACGGGTAGTTGTGGGGTAGGAACATAAATAACCAAAACTTATGTGTCCACTTCTAAATAAAAGTAAAGTTTTGTGTGTGTGTGGTGTGTGTGTTAGTGAGTCGGCCCCTATCCCCCTCTCTCATACACTCACTAACTCCCTCTTATTTACAAAACAACAAAATAATAAAGTAAAACACTCACCTACTTTACTACCTTACTCACACACTCTCTCTCCTACTCTATTCTCTTCTTCCACGTACAGACCCCCACTCCCTCACTCTCTATTTCTCCTTCCTTCTCCAACCGATCGACAATGGAGAAAATAGCAAACCACTAAAAACCTCACCTTCTCTCCTCTTGTTACTCCATCAAACCTTCTCCAAAAATTGTAAAAATTACACCATTGTCATCCTCTCATCAAGAGCACATTTCCCTCTTTCCAAAATCCGAAAACAAGAACTTTCATCTCCATGGGTATTCTTGTTTTGGAGCTTCAAGACCACCATTAGAAGGCCCTCCTTCTCCTCTTGGGTTAAGGTAAAAAGAAATCCAAAACCACTTCCTTTTCTTGCTCTCATTTGCAAAATAAAGATTTCAAGTTTTGAACTCCTTGCTCCTTTTGTACCCAGCCGATTTGGCTTCTTTGAAGGAGTAGAAACATTGTTCTTAAGCTCCTCTAAGCTTCATCTACTCCCTTGGAAGGTAATATACTCCTAAACCCTAAAACTTGCATTAAAAGCTTAAATAATGATTAGGGTTAATTCTAGTATTGAAGTATGTATATGAATGGTTGTAGTGTTATAGAATTTGTGTTGCTAAAACCGGTGGAAAGAGTAAAGGAAGAAGAAGGAAGAAACAAGAAGGAGAAAGAGAAACTAGAAGAGAAACAAGGTAAATTATGCTCTTTGGTATAGCCTTGTATATATATGCATGTAACAGATTTTTAGAAGTTAAAATGGGTATTGTAAGATGGTGATGTATTGGTAGTGTAATGTGTAGGAGGAAACAAATGTTTTAAACCTTTAAAAGACATGTAAAACTTGTTGAAACCTAAATGAGAATTGGGTTGCTAAGTGCAGGAATTTTAAAGAGTGTCTTAGTGTTTATGGGTGTATGAGAGGTTGTGTATTATCGTTGTGTATAAACAGGTGAGATGATGTTAATGTGTGAGGAAACAATGTGGTGAGAGTGTAAAAATATAGGGGAGGTTATGGCAAAATTTGCCTAGGATTAGAACACTTAGTGAACTAGAAACTAGGTGGAAGATTCATGTTGTAACAGATTTTGATTGAGCTAGTTTAGGGGGTAAGTAGGGAGAGATAGTTGATGTATTGTAATGCATTAGAAGTGTTAGAAATGACATTAGAAGAGGGAGTTATAGATGGAGAGAGTTGGGATAAAAATCTGTAGCAAAATGCATTAAGGAAGAAAACTATGTAAGTGTTGAAATGAAACTTGGAAAATTATGTGTGTGAATTAGTATTAAGATGTGTAAAGAGTTAATGAATGAACTAAGGTGTATTAGGAGGTTTATTTAGTGGTAAAACATGTGGGACTAAGTGTAGGAACAATGGGGAAGTAATGGGTAAAAGATAGAACTGAAAACAGAAGTAAAAATGCAAATACTGGGCCGGATCGACCTGGGGACCGGACTTGCAAGGTCGGTCGAGCCCAGAATTACAAAGACGGGAGTCTTCTGGAATGGACCGGACTTGCAACCGGACTTGCAAGTTCGGTCGGACCAGAAAATTCTCCCGTCTGAAACCTTCTGGAATGGACCGAACTTGCGACCGGACTTGCAAGTTCGGTCGAGCCCAAAATCACAAAGACGGGAGTCTTCTGGAATGGACCGGACTTGCGACCGGATTTGCAAGTTCGGTCGGACCAGAAAATTCTCCCGTCTCCAACCTTCTGGAATGGACCGAACTTGCGACCGGACTTGCAAGTTTGGTCGGGCCAGAAAAATTTCCGTAATGAAAGCTACTGGAATGGACCAGACTTGCGTCCGGACTTGCAAGTCTGGTCGAGTAAAAAAAAAAATTAAATTAAATAATAATAACATATATATATATATATATATATATGTCTACCCACATATATATAAGTGTACATATATCAATGTACCAATGTTAAGGAAATAAACTTAAAGTAAAGAAGAGTAAGTAAGTAATGTGTAAGTGTAAGAATGGAAAGGACTTAGTAAGTAAGACTTAGGAAACGTAAGAGTAATCGAATTAAGTTAATGATAGTTAAATTAATCAACCGAACATATGTATGTTATAGGGCTTGATTTGTGAGCACCGAAGGAACGTTGGGATACAAGTACAACGGTGAACGGTATGAATTCCTCATGCCCCGTATGCTATATTGGTTACTCTGATTTGTGTGTTGTGTGCTAATTGATCACCAAATAAGATAAATGCACGAATCGGAGTTACTATGCATACTTGTGAATATGTAGTGTTGTATGTTGTGAATATTTTCTTAAATCTTAGTTTGTATAATTCATGAAATGTAAGGATGAATATGAAAGTGTGTATGTATGTTGTATTGTACTGTGACCGATTGTGATTGTGCTTGGACTTCTAACTTATTCCTAACAAGCTAACCAATCTAACTTAAATTGGTAATTAAATTGGAATGAGTAGAAGTCCGATATAGTTTCAGCCACGCGTGAGGATGCGGAGTCACGAGAGGTTGGCTCCAATTCCTGACTCTTAAACTGGTCCGCGGCCCAAATCCCTTAAGTGGGTAGCATCCCGGATTGGTGAGTCAAGTAAATCCCGGTGGTGGGACGGTGTAGTCCCCGGGCCGGAGGTCATACCGACTTAACTTGAGTATGAGTAAGTAAATAAGAATGAGTAAGTAAGTAAATGAAAGTAAGTAAGTAAAGTAAGAGTAAGAATGTGTAATGAGTAAAGAGTAAATAGCATTCCGATTAACCCGGATGCGTAAATTGGCTAACACGGTGAAGGTAAGTAAGTGTGTGTGCTATTGTATTGCTATCTTGCATTGTATGAAGTATGTATATGCATGTATGTTGTATGTAAAGCATGTATGTATGAAATTAATGAATCGCATGTTTAGTGGACGTCAAATAGTCGGCGTGCCCTAGCTAGCACGCGGTATATGCGGAGTTCATGCGCAGCTTTTGCTGAGCCCCTTGGGGCGATGTTTTTACTACACGCAGGTACAAGAGAAGGATGAAGGCTGTGAAGAGATGTAGCTAGTTCCTTTTGTCTTCTTTTTTCTTTTTTTGGATTGTAAACAATGAATAATGAATGGTGTACTAAGTAGTACACGGCTGTAGTTTGATTAGCCGGTGTACCATGGGGTACACCTTTTTGGATATAGAGAGGATGGTGAATTGGTATAGATGAGTAGCCGGTAGAAACTCATTCTTTTGGTAAACTTGGAAAGTTGTAATTGAATATACTTTAAATACTCGGTGATCTAGGATTGTAAGCATGTTATGTTTTTGGAATGGGTAAGTAATTATAGTAGCTCGGTATACTATGATCATCAGACCATTACTGTAAGTAAGGTAAGCCTAGCTAGCCGTATGGACGGTTAGCGGCGTTGTATCACCCGCCGTAGTAATAGTAGTAATTCCACTGCGAACTGATAGGATTAACAGGACGATTAGACTGTAAGCATAGGATTAACGGTAGGGGTGTTACAAAAAGTGGTATCAGAGCGTAGTTACGCTCTCATGTCCTTAGTTACCGAGCATAGGGGATTACCGAGTTAGGATTTCAACCGTCTTAAGATGGATACTTAGAAACCTAACTAGGAACTACCGTCGATAATAACGGATACCCTTGACGTTCTTAGGAACGATACCTTGTTTAAATTCAAGACCCCTTGGTCACATGTACAAAGCCTAATGTAAATGCTAAATGTTCAGATGTCAGGACGAGGTCGAGGCCGACCTAGGGGAGAGACATCTGACGGACCCGGCGCGCAGACGATAGCAGAGATCGTCGCCGCCACGGTAGCGCAGATGCTACCACAAGTAATCAATGCGATGCAACAAAACCAACAAAACCAACAGAACCAAGCGGGGCCAATCCCTCCCCCTCCACCCAGAGAAGCGAACTGGGTAAAAGCTGTAGCGGAACTCCTCCCTCCTTGCTTCAGGGGCAAGAGTGATCCGGCTAAGCTAGAAGCCTATCTCCGAGATGGAGACGGCGTTTGAAACCCTCGAAGCTCCTGCTGGAGTTCGAGTTAGAGTTGCTGCCTACTATCTGAAAGATGCAGCCATGGATTGGTGGAAGCTGGTCAAGCATGAGCACGTCAACGACCCCACCTTCGACTGGGAGTCCTTTGCCTCACTCCTCCGATCCAAATACTACCCGGAGCACATGAAAACCAAGAAAAGGCTAGAGCTGGATGCCTTGAAAATGACAGACAAGATGTCTGTGGATGAGTACTACCGCACTTTCACCTCCATTCTCCGTCTTCTACCCGATCTAGGATACACCGGCCAGGTGTTGGTCGATCGCTTCTATGGCGGTTTGAGCCATCGCCTTCGGTACGGTATGGGCTACACTCGATTTACCTCCCTTCAGGTTAATATCGGTTAACCCTTAGTATCATTTCAATTCCTTAAATTCTTGAATTCCTTGAATTTTTTCCCTACTCTTTAAATAAGAATCCTGGCTAATACCTGAAACTTTAGGAGTGTTATCACGTGGCTTCTCGCGTTGAGATCACTTGCCAACTACGGGATGAAGAAACCGTGCTGAAGCGCAAGGCAAAAATAAAAACACAAGTGCCGAGGAGCAGAACCAGGGTAAAAGCTGGAAAAAGAAGAAAGGGAAGTTCTTTCATCAAACTCAAAAGAACTTCCCAAGTGAGAGCAGTGCCCAGGCTGAGCAGGGCAAACCAGTTGAGCTTCTTCAGCTTGGTTCATCTGCACGGTGGCCGCAAAGCCACTGAGATCACACCCACCTAAGGGTAAACTTCTATCCTAAATCGTATCGTACAAGTATCATATCTAGTATATCCACGCACACATGTTCTAACCCTCTAAACCTCAGGTTCTGGCTCTGGTTTCACCAAAACCGTCTCTGATGGCCGCACCTATGTGTGCAGGAAGTGCAACCAAGACCATCCCGGCAAGGACTGCTATGGGAGAGAAATCAAGTGCTACAACTGCCAGAAACCAGGACACACGGCCAACAAATGCCCAGAGAACGCCAAGCAAAAAGGGAACTTCCAAAGCTACAAGCAGAGGGAAGGCAAGGAGGTTGCATCTGGCGATGCGCCGACCCAGCAGGCACCACAGGGACAGGGATCCCAGGGACCTCAGAGGGGCGCACCCCAAGGCAGCCTGTCCTTCATGTTATCGACCGTGATGGGTCCGGTTCTAAATCTGGCCCAGGTATAATCTAAACCTTGAATCCTTGAAAAGCATGACTAAGTATTGGAGTAATTGTTTGAATGAATGCATGTAAACACCCCAACCGCTAATCCTATGCTTACCGTCCAATCATCCCATAATCCGGAGTTACTCGCAGCGGAAATACTACTTACTACGGCGGGTGATACAACGCCGCTAACCGCCCATACGGCTAGCTAGGCTATTACTACTTACAGTCACGGTCTGATGAACATAACGTACCGAGCTTCTATATTACTTACCAAAATACCACGTACCGAATACTTACATCAATGGATCACCGAGTATTTAAGTGTATTCAATTACATCCCAATTCAACTTCCCAAAAGAATGAGTTTCTACAAGCTACTCATCTATACCCCAATCCAATACTTCCACTATCCAAAAAGGTGTACCCCATGGTACACGGCTATTCAAAAACTACAGGCCATGTACTACTCAGTACACCAATCATAATTCATGGTTTACAATCCAAAAAGAAGATAAAGAAATAAAACTAAGTCTTCACATCTTCATCCTTCGCGAGTACCTGCGTGTAGTAAAAATGGTGCCCTAAGGGGCTCAGCAACGCTACGTATAAAACTCCGCATATACTGCGTGCTAGCTAGGGCACGCCGACTATTTGACGTCCACTAAACATGCGATTCATTAATTTCATACATACATGCTTTACATACATCATCATACAACCATGCTCAATACATTACACATTCAAAGGCAACAATACAATAGCACGCATCTTACTTACCTTCACAAGGTTAGCCAAATTATGCATCCGGGTTAATCGGAATGCTTTTACTCTTTTACTCATTACTTACTTTTTCTTAATTACACTTACTTACTTTCATTTACTTTACTTACTCATTCTTACTTACTTACTCATACTCAAGTTAAGTCGTCGGGACCTCCGGCCCTAGGGACTACGCCGTCCCACCTCCGGGATTTACTCGACTCACCAATCCGGGATGCTACCCACTTAAGGGATTTGGGCCGCAGACCAGTTTAAGAGTCAGGAATCGGATCCAACCTCTTGTGTCTCCTCATCCTCACGCGTGGCCGAAACTATATCAGACTTCTACTCATTCCAATTTAATTACCAATTAAGTTAGGATGTTAGCTTGTTAGGAATAAGTTAGAAGTCCATTCACACAAATAATCGGTCACGATGCAATACATCATACATACACACATTCATTATCATCCATACATTTCATGAATTATACAAACTGAGCTTTAAGAAAATATTCACAACATACAACACTACATATTCACAAGTATGCATTTAACTCCGATTCGTGCATTTATCTTATTTGGTGATCAATTAGCACACAACAAACAAATCAGAGTAACCAAGATAGCATACGGGGCATGAGGAATCCATACCGTTCACCGTCGTATGTGTTTCCAAACGTCCTTCCGTGTCACAATCCAAGTCCTAACATATACATACAATTGGGTGGTTAATTACCCTTACTTAACCTTACTACTACTTTAACTAACATTCCTTGTCTATACTTACTATTTCATTATGTTCAAATACATATACTTATGTTACTTACTTAAAATTATTTTCTAAACTTGTTTATGCCTTAATGACCTTTAAACATCATTAATTATGTCTTAATCATCTTATAATATCATTACCCATCATTACCCATCCTTACCCAAGCTTTAAAATAGTTTCTGTACAAATTTTGGGGTGGTCCGGGTTACTGTCCGAGTTTACAAACCGGACCCCCACTTGGAAAAACTCTCGGGAAGATTTGGGGACTGGTCCGGGTTTGTGTCCTACTTTACAAACCCGGACCACAAGGTTTAGAACTCTCGGGTAAGATTTGAGCATGGTCCGGGTTTGTGTGCTAGTTTACAAACCCGGACCACATGTTTGTAGAACTTACGGGTGTGATTTAGGGGTGGGTCCGGGTTAGTGTCCTGGTTTGTAAACCGGACCATCCCTTGTAAAAAACTTCTGTCGTGTTTCATGCTAGTCCGGGTTTGTGCGCTGGTTTGCAAACCCGAACTAGTTACAGTATTGTGATTTATATAGGTTTTTTCAACTTGTTTCAATTCCAAACTTCTACCAATCTCTTCCCTAATATTTCTACATATAATCTAGCCTATTTTAATGGTTTAAGCATTTTAAACTAGCCTTAACCAACGCTATAAAAAATCTGTTACATAATCACCCTTACTGTAATTTTCTTCCTCTATTACATTGCTACTTCTTCAAAAATGCTACAACCTTCCTATTCTTCTTCCCACTAACTCGATGACTCTCAAACTATCCTAACTTAGTTTGACACTCACGTTTTACCATTTACAACTCCACTCAATTACATTTCTTTTCCTGTTACAAAACAAAGTGAACAATCTCATTTTTCCTTCTCTGTAATTCTCTTCTGTTTCTTTCTTTTCTAAACACCAACCAAGACTCTACATTCCAACAAATTTTGACAGAGGTTCCCTACATTCTAAGTGTTTCTCGCCACATAATTTTGCACACTCACTATATTCACACCTGTTTAACATATAAATTATTCTCACATATATTTCTAATACCTCTTGCACACTCAACATTTACTCTTAGCATATTATTTTCTTGTTTTCAAAACTTCAAACTACAATTCCATTCACATTGATATACCCTTCTTTTACTACGGTACAGTGGCTTAGACATTGTTACAGTTTTATACCTACTTCATACACAACATGAAAAAAAACTTTACAGAGACATTTCCTCACCTTGTGTTCTTTGTTTCTTTTTTCCTTTCCTCCACTCTTCTTTACAGCTCCTCTCTTCCTTCTTTGTTTTCTTGTTTTATTTAAACCAAGCTACACCATGTAACAAGGCACACACTTACACACCAAACTAATATATTTTCCTACGTAGGTTTCAAACCCTAACTTATGAGAACTTATTTAAACACTTAGGAACTCTTACCTTGAGCTTCTAATGTTGTTTATGGGTAAACAAATGATAGTGCTTCAGCTCTCAAGAAGGAACACCAACCGGCTGGGTGAGGAAACACAATGGTGTTCACGTGAGTTTGGTTTTTTTTGCAAGGAAAATGGAAAAAGTGAAGCTTTGGTATTTTTCTTACCTTATAACTTGAAGGAGATGATAGGTCTTCTAATGGTGCTCTTGAAGCTCTCAACTGATAATACCCTCAAAATTAAAGTTGGTGGTTTTAGATTTTTGAAAGGTGGAGAATGATCTCCTTGACGATACGAATTCAAAGGTATGGTTTTTGTAGCATTTGGTGGTGGTTTGAGGTTTCAAAGATTGGATGCAAGTGAGTTGCTGTGTGTGGTTTTTCTCAAATCGCCATAGAAGAGCAGAGAGGAAGAAGAGAAGCAGTACGTGGGTTTTGTGAGAGAGGAGAGAGAGAGAGAGTTACTTTTTGCCCTTTTTAATTTTGTTTGTCTTTTGCATATAAGGAAGGAGTTAAGAGAGGGGTGTGAGAGAGCTAGTAAATCGGCCCATACTACACACACACACACACACACTTACATTTTTATTTTCAAAGTGGACACACTAACTTATTTTAATTACACCCTCACCCCACAATTTCCCGTTTTTGACATTTTTTACTATTTCCTCGTTTTATTGATTTTATTGGTCCTAGACCTTCACTAATATTTATTAATGGCTATTTAGTTGACTAAAATTGTTACGAGTCTATTTGACCCGCTTAAAGTCGCGTTTTCCCGGTTACCTCGAAAAACGCGTTTTAATGTTCATTAGTGTTTTTAATCCATTTTAAGGATCTGTTTTCTTCGGGATTTATTCCCTAATATTTATTTAGGCTTAATTAAGCTTCTAAAATATTTATTAGCCTAATTAATCACTATTTTTAATTACAGGGTATTTCAATCTACCCCCCTTAAGAAACTTTGCCCTCAAAGTTGTTCAAGGTTAATAGTTTAATTATTCTACTCATTAGGCAAAAAAATTGCCATAATGTGTCTTTCTACCACCTATGAGGTGTTTACTTCTTACACATTGCAAGCATATACACTTCAAGCATCATGCACAGTTCATATACACAATCCATCGTTTCCATACATATCATCACATAATACACAATTGCAATCCACAATACGCATTACACCATTACATTACACATTGCACATACACTTCTATACATTCACATTACACATACACTCCGCACTACATGTGCTATCAAAACCTACTACAGTACCTACACACTAAGCAATGCTAACCTGAAGCAATGCAAAAGCAAAAAGGCTCTACCCCCCTTAAAAGGGGTACGCCCCGTACCCGTATTACTAAATACTAGGCTATCTAGTCTATAAATAACTGTGGGTACTTAGCCTTCATGGCATCTTCCAACTCCCATGTCGCTTCTTCGACATCATGGTTTGACCATAGGACCTTCACCATTCGTATAGACTTATGGCGAGTGTCTCTGGTCTTCCTATCAAGGATTCTCACGGGGGTTTCAACATATTTCATGGTCGGCTCAATAGATAGTCTCTCAGGCTCTAAGACGTGAGAAGGATCAGCAATGTACTTCTTGAGTTGTGACACAGAAAATACATCATGGACACGTCCCAAGTCCTTAGGTAGTGCTAACCTGTAGGCTACAGCTCCAACTCTTTCGGTGATAGCATACGGCCCTACAAACTTTGGGCTCAGTTTGCCCTTCTGGCCAAATCGGAAGACACCTTTCATTGGTGAAACGCGCAAGAACACTTGGTCGCCCACTGCGAACTCAAGATCGCGTCGTCTCACATCCGCATAGGATTTCTGTCTATCTTGGGCTGCCTTCATATTAGCTCGAATCTGCTGAACTTCAGCTTGTACTTGCTCAAGATACTCCGGTCCTATGATGACCGCTTCACTCGACTCATCCCAACACAAAGGTGTACGGCAAGGTCTACCATATAGAGCTTGGAAAGGCGACATCTTAATCGAAGCATGATAGCTATTATTGTAAGAGAACTCGATAAGATGAAGCTTATCTAACCAACTCCCCTGAAAGTCTAAGGCACATGCCCGAAGCATGTCCTCCAGTGTCTGGATGGTCCTTTCTGTCTGACCGTCGGTCTGAGGATGGAAGGCGGTACTCAACTTCAATTCTGTACCCAACGCTTCCCGTGTAGCTCTCCAGTATCTCAAAAGAAATCTGGTGTCACGGTCAGATACTATAGTCTTAGGGACTCCGTGGTGTCTGATAATTTCCCTGTCGAATAGCTCAGCTAGCTTCACTACCTTCCAGGTGTCCTTCATCGGTATGAATCTGGCAACCTTGGTAAGGTGATCGACTACTACCCAGATCATGTTGAGTCCTTCCCTAGCAGGTGGGAGTCCTACAACAAAATCCATGGAGATATCATGAAATTTCCACTCCGGAACTGGCATCGATTGTACCATTCCGCCCGGTCTACGATGTTCAAACTTTACTTTCTAGCATGTCAAGCATCTCAATACATACCCTGTCACATCTGACTTCATCCCAGACCACCAAAAGTACCTCTTCATGTCTTTGTACATTATGGAGGCTCCTGGATGGACTGACAATGTAGAACTATGTGACTCTCGTAGGATACGATCCCTTAGCTCAGCATTGCTTCGGGGAACGCATAGCCTGCCATTCAATCGAATCAGACCATCTTCATGTAGCTTGAAGTCATACTTCTTCTTCTCAAATGTACCATCTATGATCTTCTGTCTGATTTCGGTCATGTAAGGGTCGCTCAACTGAGCGTCTCGCACCTCGTCAACCAAGCTAGAAGAAGCGAGTAGCGAATGGAGCGAGTGTGCTCGACGGCTTAGGGCGTCGGCTACAACATTTGCCTTCCCTTCCTTATACTGCAAGTTGATGTCGTAATCTGAAAGAAACTCCATCCATCTTCTCTGTCTCAAATTCAGTTCTTTCTGCGTGAATACATACTGTAAGCTTTTGTGGTCGGAGTAGATGGTGATGCTTACCCCATAAAGATAGTGTCGCCATATCTTCAAGGCGAAGACAATGGCTCCTAACTCTAAGTTGTGAGTCGGGTAATTCTCCTCATGCTTTTTCAGCTGGCGGGAGGCATAAGCAACAACCTTGCCATGCTGCATGAGTACGCATCCCATTCCTTTGCCTGATGCATCACAATATACCTCAAATCCCTCTATGCCCTCTGGAAGAGTAAGGATGGGCGCTGAGGTCAATGAGTCCTTTAGTTTCTGAAATGATAGCTCGCACTCATCTGTCCATACAAATGGTGCATCTTTCTTCATCAGTGTAGTCATAGGCTTAGCGACTTTTGAGAAGTCCTTTACAAATCTCCGGTAGTAACCGGCTAGACCAAGAAAGCTCCTAATGTCGGTAACGGTCTTGGGTCTAGGCTATGATCGTACAGCTTCAATCTTAGAAGGGTCAACTGAAATGCCTGCGCTCGAGATGACATGACCAAGGAATGATACCTGATCTAGCCAGAACTCGCACTTGGAGAACTTCGCAGACAGCTGGTTCTCGCGCAGTGTCTCAAGTACTTTCCTCAAATGAATTTCATGTTCCTCTGCTGATTTTGAGTATACAAGTATGTCGTCGATGAAGACAACCACTGAAGTATCCAACTGCTCACTGAATAGACGATTCATGAGGTCCATGAATTTTGCTGGTGCATTTGACAAACCGAATGGCATCACTGTGAATTCGTAGTGGCCATATCTGGTACGGAATGCCGTTTTCTCAATGTCTTGTTCTTTGATTGCAATCTGATGATACCCAGAACGGAGATCGATTTTGGAGAAGACTGAGGCTCCTTTCAGCTGATCAAATAGGTCGTCGATGCATGGCAATAGGTATTTATTCTTGACTGTGACCGCATTCAACTCACGGTAGTCAATGCAAAGTCGGAGGCTACCGTCCTTCTTCTTCACGAAGAGAACCGGTGCTCCCCAGGGTGATACGCTCGGGCGTATAAACCCTTTGTCGAGAAGGTCTCGCAATTGTTCTTTCAGTTCAGTCATTTCAGCAGGTGCCATGCGGTACGGTGCCCTAGCAATGGGACGGTACCTGGCAATAGATCAATCTCAAATTCCACTGCTCTCGGTGGTGGCATGCCGGGTAGCTCCTTAGGGAATACATCGGGAAATTCAGATACAATCGGTACATCTTCACTGAACTCTAGATCTCTCTCCAGGTCTTGTACATAACACAGATATACTTCTTGGCCCTTTCTGAGATCCCGGTACATAGCCATAGTAGATATGAGTGTGGTCGAAGGCTCTCTCGGTCTCTGGCGGTAAGATACTGTAACCCCAGAAGGACTCTTGAGCAGCAACCGATGCTCGGCGCAGAGGATTCTACCCTTATGCCGCTCCAACCAATTCATTCCGATGATTGAGTCGAATCCCAATCCATTGAATTGATGAAGGAAATGGGAAACGCTTCATTTCTGATTTCGATGGTGGCTGATTGATAATATTTGGTGCACTTTACTCGCTCCTTCGATGGGAGAGTAACCATGAAGTTCGGTAGCTCATCCGCATCTAGCTTCAACCTCTTCACAAAGGATGGTGATACAAAAGTGTGAGAGGCGCTGGAGTCGAATAACACATTGGCATCAATGTCGTTCACTGGGAAGGTTCCCGTTAGAATGGTGCCGCTCTTGCCGGCTTGTGCTTCGGTGAGGATGCTCAGGATACCTTCGGTACCGAGTCCACAACCTATTGAATTCACAAGTGGATAAGTAATGATGGTGGACACAAGTGGAATTTAAATTAACACTGCTCTTTATTGATAAACCAACCATCATACATGCCGTGTCTCTAATACACGTTACTAGTGCATTACATGATATTATGAATTTAATACTTCCTAAAGGTAAGGTTCAGGCGTCCTAGTTTCATGTGTGTGGCATTGATTATGGCCGGTGGTGCTGTATTCAGCTTGATCTTGTTGATACCATGATACATCAACCTAGAGTTTCCACCCATGATTAGGACATCTCCTGATCTCAATACCAGTTTCTGTGCGAGGTCCACACGCTTCTGCTCGCTATACAAAAATACGGCGTCATCACACCAATGGACCAAGACACTACGGGCACTCCTTGTTCAAGAGATTCCGCTGTCTCGTCCTTGTCTTGGTGTAACCCAAGTCGTCCTTCTTTCTCATAGAAGTTGACGATACAAAGGTCCGCTTCAAGTGCGGGGATCGGTTCATGTTCGCATTGTTGTTCAAGTTCTACTACTTGTGTGACAAGTGTCTGAAACTCTGGTGGTATCGTCAGTGGCGTTGCTTCGTCTTGTGTTCGTGTCTCTTGGTATGTCTTGGTATAAGGATTCCAATCCTTTCCCAAGCACATCATCTTCAGCTTCATCTTCGCTCCACCGGGGAATTCGGGTGTATAAAATCCACCTTGACCTGTTCCTAGTTCGTTGCATCGCCGAATGATTGAGATTTGTGCTTCGGGTGTCAGGTATCCCCTTAATAAGATCATACCTGGCCGGATGACCTGACACTGTTCGTTGGTGTAGTAGTGGTTAGTGATGTCGATCTCTTCTTGATTCAAGTTTACCGGTATCGGATAACAGATACTAAAGCTTCCTATGGTTACAAATTTCATCTACAGTGAGTACTAGTCTCAACTACTTCATTTCATGCTTAATACACACTTCAATTTATTTACTCATGCATTCACTCATACAGTTACTCCAATACTTAGACATGCTACTTCAAGGATTAAAGGTTTAGATTATTACCTGGGCCGGATTTAGAACCGGACCCATCACAGTCTATGACATGAAGGACAGGCTGCCTCTGAGGTGCACCCCTCGGAGGTCCCCGGGATCCCTGTCCCTGTGGTGCCTGCTGGGTTGGTGCATCGCCAGATGCAACCTCCTTGCCTCCCCTTTGCTTGTAGCTTTGGAAGTTTCCCTTTGGCTTCCCATTCTCTGGGCACTTTTTAGCTATATGTCCCAGCTTCTGGCAATTGTAGCATTTGATTTCTCTCCCATAGCAGTCTTTGCCGGGATGGTCCTGGTTGCACTTTCTGCACACATAGGTGCGGCCGTCGGAGAAGGTTTTGGTGACACCGGAGCCAGAACCTAAGGTTTAGAGGGTTAGCACATGTGTGCGTGGATATACTAGAGATGATACTGATACTGATACAAATACGAATTAGAAATAGAAGTTTACCCTTAGGTGGGTATGATCTCAGTGGCTTTGCTACCACCGGTGCAGATGAACCGAGTTGAAGAAGTTCAACCGGTTTGCCCTGCTCAGCATGGGCACTACTTTCACTTGGGAATTTCTTTTGGGATTGCTGAAAGAAATTTCCCTTCTTCTTTTTCCAGCTTTTACCCTGGTTCTGCTCCTCGCCATTGGTGTTCTTGTTGTTGGCCTTGCGCTTAAGCGCGGTTTCTTCATCCCGTAATTGGCAAGTGATTTCAACGCGAGAAGCCGCGTGATAACACTCCTGAAGTTTAAGGTATTAGCCGGGATTCTTATTTAAGAAGGATAGGGAAAGATTCAAAATTCAAGGAATTTAAAGAATCGAAATGGTACTAAGGGTTAACCGATATTTACCTGAAGGGAGGTAAATCTCGTGTAGCCCATACCGTACCGCAAGCGATGGCTCAGACCGCCATAGAAGCGATCGACCAACACCTGGCCGGTGTATCCTAGATCGGGGAGAAGTCAGAGGATAGATGTGAAAGTGCGGTAGTACTCATCCACAAACATCTTGTCTGTCATCTTCAAGGCATCCAGCTCTAGCCTTTTCTTAGTCTTTACATGCTCTGGATAGTACTTGGATCGGAGGAGAGATGCGAAAGACTCCCAATCGAATGTGGGGTCGCTGACGTGCTCATGCTTGATTAGCTTCCACCAATCCATAGCAGCATCCTTCAGATAATAAGCAGCAACTCTGACTCGAACTCCAGCAGGAGCTTCGAGGGTTTCGAACGCCGACTCCATCTCAGAGATGTAGGCTTCGAGCTTAGCCGGATCACTCTCGCCCCTAAAGCAGGGAGGGCGGAGTTCCGCTACAGCTTTTACCCAGTTCGCTTCTCTGGGCGGCGGGGGAGGGATTGGTCCCGCTTGGTTCTGTTGGTTTTGTTGAGTTTGTTGCATAGCTTGGATCACTTGTGGTAGCATCTGTGCTACCGTGGCGGCGACGATCTCAGCTATCGTCTGCGCGCCGGGTCCGTCATTGCCCCCTCCTCTAGGGTGACCTGGACCTCTTCCTAACATCTGAATATTTAACAGTTACATTAGGCTCCGCAAGATATGACTCAAAGGTCTTGGAACTTAAGCAAGGTATCGTTCCTAAGAACGTCAAGGGTATCCGTTATTAATAACGGTAGTTCCTAGTTAGGTTTCTAAGTATCCGTCATAAGACGGTTGAAATCCTAACTCGGTAATCCCCTATGCTCGGTACTATGGACATCAGAGCGTAACTACGCTCTGATACCACTTTTTGTAACACCCCAACCGCTAATCCTATGCTTACCGTCCAATCATCCCATAATCCGGAGTTACTCGCAGCGGAAATACTACTTACTACGGCGGGTGATACAACGCCGCTAACCGCCCATACGGCTAGCTAGGCTATTACTACTTACAGTCACGGTCTGATGAACATAACGTACCTGTAGACACCAAAAATTCTCACCCCATAAAGCAAATTTCGAAATAATAAGAGGGGTCGTCGCCTTTCTTTTTCAAAACGTATTAGCGTGCGTGCCATAACGAAACCGTCATTTTATAACCTTTTTCAAAGCATTTCATAAAAACGCGATTTTCCAAAAAAATGAATTTTCAAACAATAATCCGGTTTTAAACCCATTCATTTTTGTTTTATTTACTTATCTTATTATTTACATTCCATTAATTTCATGCCATTAGATTAGTCTTCTCTTTTTTCCTTGTATACTTTCTTTTAAACTCGTAGCATTTTTAGAGGAATTATCCAGTTGAAATTAGGACTCTTGTATTGTTTCTCCCATAAACCAATTGAAATTCGTTATAGCTCAATTGGTCAAGGTGTAATGGACATTGCTGGAAGACCTAAGTTTGAAACCTGGGCAGAGCAAAAACTAGTTGTTTTATTTTTCCTGCCCAAACTCCTTTCTTTTCATTAAAACAATACAGAACGGTGGGCGTGACTCTTGAGGGAGCCGACCTGAACATCCGCCTGCTTCATTCCCTCACTACCGGTAATGTCGCATGCCCAAACAGCAAAAACGAGGACCTCCACTTCCCCTGACTTCTTTATCAATTTTCTGACCATCCACATGAGTCTGGGTAAACCGGTTAAAAAAAAAAAGAGCAAGCACAACAGCATGGGCTTGAACTCTCGAAGAAGCCGATGCATCCTCCCAGAAATTCCCAGCGCGTTTTGGTTTCCTCGATACAAGCAAGTGGCAGCGCCCTTAAAACTCCCGTCTCTTCTTCATCTTGCGGAGGGGAATCGACAGGAAGACGATCCTCTACCTTCGAATCACTACCTCCAACCGCACCGCAACTCTCATTTCTGTTCTCCTTCAATCGATATCCATCTTCAATAGAAGCTACATCCGTAAGCCGCAGTAATTCGAGCTTCCTCTTCCGGCGGTTTTGTTTCTTGTACTCATAGACACGGTAAGTGGTGCCTCGTCTTTTTCCTTCTGCTCTTCTTTCTCTAAAAATACGATTTCGGATATCCCCTTCTTCTCGAATCTTCACACCAGAGAAACCCAACAGTGGGGAATGGTTATATAATGGCTTCATCAAAAACGATTCGATGCGGGTGTTGTGTCCTTCTGCTAGTTTTCGCTTCCATTTCGAGCTTCCGTATTTCCTGGTATTACTCTGTCAGGAGAATCGAAGTGTGTTGATTTAGAAGGAAATGCCTAGTGTTTACTGCCGGAGATATTCTCGACTTTGTTGACTGGGAATACCTCCCATTTGTGTCTGGTCATTCTGTTCTGATTCACTCTCGGTTTCTTCATAGCTCTCTGTCTGCTGCACTTTGTTCTTCAACTCGGTTGCTTTCTTGAATAATCAGTATGAGCTTGCTAGCCATACAAGTACGATCGAAATGACTCAGGAACAACCATAAGTCTTGGTGATTCAGTAACCCACGAGGGAAAGCGCCTCACCCTCATTATTCAGTAACATTGGTGGGATTGTATGCACTACTGTTGTCTGTTACCGAGGTCGATTTGTGATTTCTAATGCTTGATTAATGCTCACTTCTTCCTTTGCTGCTATTACTTCACTTCTTGTTCGCTATCTGTTCATATACTGTTGCAAGAATAACTTGTGAAGGAAAGTATACTGGTCCATTCCAGTCTTGAACTTGGTTTATTTAGCCCCTAATCTCACCTTGCGATTACCGGGCAAGTCATCTCTGCCATTGTATTTATGCCTGAGCCACGATAGACTTGTGCAGCAGTCCTATAGTTTACTTCGCTTATGCGGATACTAATGATCGAATGCTTCTTTCCTCTCTGCGGGGAGTTGAGTCCATCTCCCCTCTGGCTTGACAGGTTAATGTTTGGCATTCAGAGACTCATTTCACTTCCTTGGTGTACCCTGTTGAACTAACATACCGTTTAGTCTTGATGTTTTGAAATTGTAGGGAATCACATGTGCCCCTTTGGTATGCCATTCTGAACTGAAAACTTTAATTCTGATGCTAATGTATTCGTATAGTGAAAATCATGTCTATTTCTTGTTGGACTCGCTCTCGTTTTCTTCTTTGAGAAAAGAGACTCCACTGCACATCTATATTTTTTTGTTAAGCTGAATCCATGCGAGCATGTTTCTTGTTAGCCTCATCACTTTCGTCTAATATCTCCCGTTCATGTTTCCCGTAAGTGATTGCTGATTGTGAAACAGATAGAGACCGGCCCTTAGTCTAACTTATTCATGCTTTATAGCCTTTATCTCTGGGATAAAAAATCTCTTTTAGATCAGACATTCTGTCGAATGTGAATTAGCCAAAAAAAGAGGGGGTAAGACATGGAAGTATTAAGGAAATCCCTGAACTTCAACGTTTTTGTTTTTGTTCAATCTTGCTGGCTGTAATTTCAACACCAAAGTACCGAGTGAGCAATAAAATACAAACAGAGGAAAAGAATAATAAAAAGAGAGAGAGAGGGTTAACATGTCGGCTCGGATGAATGTAGGATGAGTGAGCGTTGTTGTCGGGATTTGGACTCCTTTTATAAAGTTGAATTGGAAGGCAAATAAGTGTCAGATTAATTAGCAATCCAGGCTTTAGGAATCAATGTAAACATTCGAGATGTTGTCATTAAAATTCATGTTATGTTTGCTTGTTGTTTACTTGCAGTTTCAAATTCATAATTATATGTAATTATGTGTGATATTGTATAGTTTAGTTCGGCAATTTTGGACCTAGCCCAATATAGAGGCCCAAAAAACATAGGAAGCTCTAGTTAGCCCATAGGTCACCCCTTTTTAGAAAAGCTCTAGGTTTGGGTATCCTCAATGCATACGGGTCCTAGACACGGTCCATGTGGGGAATACCCGTATCCCATAAAATTTTCCAATCATCCCTTAATTTCAGAATAAAATGTACAATCAACAAAAATCTAATCATTTGTGAATCCAAGTAAATTTCATCATTCGGAAATAACTTAAGCCCGCTAGCTCCTAATAGTTTCAAACAAATCTTTCAATCAGCCCATCTTAGAAATCTGATTTCGAAGCCCAACTCCCAACCTGGCCCCAATTCCACCAAGCCCAATCGACCCAAAAGCCCAACCCAAGCCTAATCGGCTCAAAACCAAATCAAAGACCCACTTGGCCCATTAAATCCACTTCAGCCCAAATAAAAAGGCCACTTCAACCCAATTTGGCCCACAAGCCTAATCAAGGCCCAAATCGGCCCGAAGGCTAACCAAAGCCCAATTGGCCCAAAACTCCAACCAAGGCCCAGTTTGGCCCAACCCATTCAGCCTAACCCATTTGGACCCAAAGTCCACATAAATGTCAAACCAAGCCCACAAAAACAAACCAAGCCCACAAAGACCAAATCAAGTCTATAAGACTCAAACCAAAAATCAAACCAAGTCCACAAGAATCATACTTGGACCAACCAAACTTTGACCTTGACCTAAATATTGACCTTTGACCAACCTTGACCTGAATGTTGAACTTTGACCCCAACTTTGACCTGGCCCGTTTCCAAGCCCGATTCAATTCAATCCAGTTCGAACTCAATCCCATTCAAGCAATCTGCACTCACTTATAAATTCTTTTAAAATCCAAAAACCAAAAAGAAATTCAAACCATCAATTTATTCAAATTTCATCAAGTTTTCAAAAGAAACCATTTTGTGGAATTTTAAAGGAAAAACTCTTCTCACATCACAGAAAACTCTTCTCAAACGCAGAAAGTTCTTCTCACATATACAGAAAGTTTTCTCCTAAAACATTTCTCGAAATCAGCGTTTCTTTACAGAGAATTTCGAACAACTCCAAACATTTACCAACTCAGTTTTCAAACTACAAATAAATTGTTTTCAGGGAGCAAGAAATGCCTAACCCTTTTAAAACATTTCCTCCATGGTTAGAACATCACTTGTCTCCCTTCCAAAATAAAAAAATCCGAGGCGGGGCACTGGGGTCATAACTTCCCTTGTCGCAGTCTGGATCTCTTTAGGCGGGGCATTAGGGTGACAAACCTCCCCTAATTGCAGCCTAGATTTTTATAAGGCAGGGTGCTAGGGAAGTAACGACCTTCCTAGTTGCAGTTGGGATTTTAGAATCGTCTAACTCCCTTCCGTTCGATTTCAATGTTTCCGTTTTTTAACGTTTTAAAACCCGGGAGTTAGAGACGTTATTAGGGTTCGAACGAGAACATCTCATTCATGGTGCTTCTCTCTGAATCCTATTTTTCGACATAAATTCATTGCCCCATCTTTCGAGCCTCGGCACTTACCATTAATTAAGTGTCGTGTTCGAGGGGGTACATAGGTAATCCCTCGGGATTGTCCGCCCTTTTATAACAAAAAATGAATTTTTTAGAGACAACTTCGACAATCATTCCTCCAAACAATTCAATCAACCATATCATCTCACTCTAAAATTCGAAATATCCCAAAACATCGACCCTTTCAGAATCTCAAATTCGAAAAAATCGGGACCTCTACCCAAACGTCAATTGCCTCACACATTCAAATCATTATCCAAACTCAAATCATTCCAAACTCGAAACATCTCCCGAATCCTGACTTCTTTCAAACCTCTAAAGTCTCACAGGCCCGAGCGCCTCACAGACTCGAACATCTCAACCTCTCCACCATATTAAGATTCAAATGTCTCACAGACCTGAGCGTCTCACAGACTTTGTTATCTCTTTCCTTTCACCATCCGAATATCCCAAATGTCTCATAGACCGAGCGTCTCACAGACTAACCTCTCAAACATCTCGAAAACCCCTAAAACCCAAAGGCCTGAACTACGTAAGGTCTGATCTCAGCAGGGAGTTGAGTACGTAGGCAGCCCATCTAGGGTGCGACACATTCCAAACAAAAAAACCCCTTTCCCCCTCTAAGGTGTTCTTCATACCTCTTGAAACTATCAACCCTTCAACCAACTAACTCCAAGACCAGCCTATTCTTCAAATCTTCTAAATCATCTAATCTCAACCCATACTCAATCCTATCCTTTGGCTTTAAATGAATCTCTTAAAAAGGTTTTGAAAGAAGGCAATCCCGACAATTGGAGACCGAGGTTTCCTCGGGCACCAATCCGAAGTCGTGGTCGTTGCCACTTCTAAGGGGTGTAACCCAGTGCGAACCCACAAGAATCTCTGACATGACCAGATAAGTCCTATCACAATTCAGAGTCAATTAACGGTTCTTAGAACCCTTTCCTCCTTCCTAGTTCTTAGGTCAAACTAGGTGGCGACTCTAGTCAACTCCGCCTTATAGAGGCATAAGTCCGCGTGGAGCCCATGAGAGCGGGTGTAGTGCACACTTGCACTCCCCTTATGCTTTCTGGGAAAGACGGACGATTTAGTAGGTATTTGAGGGATGCCAGAATAATGGGTTTTCACCCTCCACAGAATGGCAATTTCTAGGATCCGGCTTCTCAGTCAGAACCATATTTAGATAGACCCCCCTCATACCGAAAAATCACCCTCCACAGAATGGTGACTCTGCTGGGGAAAACTGAGTAAGTTTTTCTCATAAACTTGGTCAAGGAAGACTGAACTCCCCACATTGTCAGGATTCCCCAACTTCTTTCAAAACCTTCAAAGATTCATTCTAAAGCCGCTAGGACTACTCTACTCCACACTTAGAGTGTGTACTGAGAGGATAGTTAGGATGAAAGTCTAGAGTTCGAGATTGGCCTTGAGTGCCATATGTGTGCTTTACCATTTGTATGCTTCACTTTTGTGTGTTTATTGTTGTGTGTCTACTGTCTTATGTTTACTGCTCTTCATGCATGACATAATTTTATTGCTTATTTATTGCTTTTGTAAATGGGGCCTTCCTAGAAGGAGTCAACCCATTGTTGCATCGGGTAGCATAGGACATGCATTCCTTTGTGTCACCCGATTTGTCCACGAGTCACGGGATCCCAACCGGTCCACGGTTGATTCCCCATGAGTTGGGTCCTTCCTAGAAGGAGTTAACCCACGAGGTAACATGGTCCAAGACCTACGCCTTGAAGCTCATGATCCAAACATATCTTCCATTACCCGAGTCTAAGCCAGCATATAGTGAGCCATGAGCCTTCAGTGTCCAGCTGCCTGGTCCAGTGTCTAGGACGGGTTTTATGGGTAGTCACCCCCTTGTATGCCGCCTGTCTGACCACCCTTTGCCTTACCCTGAAGATTGCATGGGCTCAGTTCTCCATGATTCCTCTGCACCACGGGTGTCTTTAAAGCCCAATGTCGCGCTACAAATTCATAGCGGATCCCGTATTTACGGATACCCATACATGACATAGCGTAGTCAGCGAATAATTTGGACTTTAGACACACCTTATCGTGCAGACGAGGGGAGAACCGTTCCCATGCAATACTTCCCCAAGTTTCCCGAAAAGTGAGTATGTTGTGATAATCCCCGACCGTGGCTCGTGTGACTGTATCACTTCGGGTATCCTGACCTTTCGAACTTAAGCACTCCGGACTTTCTTGATGACGTGCCCCACAAAGCATAACAGAGATAAATCCCGAGAGATGAACAGTGAAGGGATGACGGTTCCCCCGGTGGTATGGAAGCATTGATTGACCTGGAAGGTGATTATCCCAATCATTCACACTCAGCTCCCAAAAATCAGCCACGATTTTTATTTGCACTTACATGTATGTGTGATCACATTTCAAAAATTGGCAAAAAAAAAAACAGCTCAAACACTCCAATGAAATATCTTCAAAGTCGTCCATTCCAAATGATTTCAAAAAACAATGATTTTCAAAATTGTTATTTCCAAAACAGTTTTCAAAAACGGTTTCAATCAAAGTCTTCTAGAAAACAAACTTTGTCAAACGGTTTGCAATAGATGTTTTCACAAATGTAGTTCCAAAAACTATTTTCACAAACAGATTTCAAGAAAACCTACTTTACACAAACGAATTTCGGAACAACATTTTTCATGGATCATATTTCAAATAGTTTTCGAAAACAGTTTTCAAAATTGATTTTCACAAATGTATTTCAAAATAAATGATTTAGTCCCATGTCGTGACCCGTTATTTTTGAAGTTCAACCCACCTTCAGGAGCAGCGGTCATTACCGTGGAGCGTAGTCATTTCGTGTTTTCACGAAAGTGGTGGACTTTCGTAAATATTTGTGCTCGGTCATTCACCTTTCCTTTCTCAAAAAAAAAACGTCCCTCATTTCTCATCAGATCAGTTGGGCCGCATGAAGATCGACAACAACAGTTCAAGCCAAAACCAGAGGAGCACCAACCCGAGTCGGGCAATGTGAAGACTAGCAACGACCGTTCAAGTTTCAAATTGCTCAGAGCCAGAAGAACACCAACCCGTATTGCTTGATAGCAGTGCTACTTTGCTAAAGCCCGAAGACGAGCGTGCAACCAACCTGGAGCCCGAAGTCGAGCAAGCAGCCAGTAAGGAGCCCGAACACGAACGAGCGATTAGTCAAAAGCTTGAAGACAAAGTAGACGAGTCCAGAAGTTTTTAACTCGAATCCCCCCTTTAATGACTTTTAGAAATGGTGTATAGGTTTTCCCCTGTGATTCTTTTCTCTCTTGTCATTTCTGAATAGATTACATGTATAGGTCAATACATTCCTTCCGAGTTTTCTTTAGATCATGATGTGTATAGGGTTCCCCACTCCCTATCTTATTTGCGAATGGCCGAGCATCAAAATTCCTATTGAGGAAATCCACCACTTCGAAAACATGCGTTTTCAAAACCGTTTTTCTAAAGTGTAGCTTCTTTTGGAAACGAGCTAATAAAGCAACCAACAAACAAAAGCATGCACCACATTCATGTCAGAGAAAGAAGAAGAGGGAAACAAGATAGAACGAAACTTGACATGCATTCACGTTCATATCATTCATGCATCATGCATTCCACAAAATTTTCAAAAAAAATAAATAAATAAAAAGTCGTTTTGCTCCAACAATAATTCTCACCCACCACACAGTAAAATTTGTTTAAAGAAGCTTAGAGATGTTGTCTCTTCTTCATTCTAACCCTTGTGTGTGCAGGTGTTCGTAGCAACCTGTAACTGAAGTGAAAAAGACCAACCCACTTGAAGTGTCGATGGAAAGAATAAAGCAAACACCCCAAAGTAGTCAAGAAGTTGAAAATCAATTTGTTCGCAAAGGGTTGACCCAAGACCATACTCATAACTTGGAAAGAAACTCGAAGATAGAGCAGCATGTTCGGGAAAAAATATCTGGGGGCTATTCTGAGTCAGATAGTAATAAGGAGTCTCCAACATACTACACGTATGATGCCTTTGAGTTTCAAGCAATGGACCCTCAACAATCTTCCCAACTCAATGATGAAACCTGGGCAACCCTAGCTCAAACCCACGCTCCCTCTGTCCAGTCTAAAGCAACATCAAATGCACCCCACCTGCCCGTCTGCAATTCAACTCTGAAAACCTCAATTGCCCCATTGGGAAGATTGCAGTTGCAAATGATCCATAATGAAGGAAAGCCCCAAACCTCATCATCATTCATTCTAAATCCCGATTCAAGCATCGGCTCACCCACCCAAAGGCAAGTCCTTCACAACAAACACTCCCCCAATCATCAAAGCCTGACCAACATCTTTACCAAAGAGCAACAACCCTATTCCCCCATTCATTTAACGATAGCCACCCTCAGATAGCCTTACCTTCATTCAAAAGTCTGATCCCAAGGCGTCCCCAATGATAGAACTAATGCAAGAGCTGAGGACAGAATTGCAAGAGTGGAAACTGACCCAACGTTTCAAATCAGTGGGTTGGGAACCGATTAATCCATATGCTGAAGCTCGCTTGCCCAAAGGCTCGAGTTTGCCTGAAATGCAGAAGTATGAAGGAATTGGAAACCCGAGACATCATATTGACAAGTATGACAAGCTCATGGATCTACATGGTTTATCCGATGAGCTGAAGGCCGCGTGCTTTAGATTCTACTTAGGGGGACCTGCTTATTCTTGGATTATGGGCCTAGATCCAAAAGGAAAGTCAAGCCAAGACATTTACTTTGAATTTCTCACTCAATACGGTGGTAACTTCATCATGAAGTCACGCGCAGAGATTTAGAAATCACTCGCCAAAGCCCTAGCGAAACTGTGAGGGAATTCATAAAACGATGGAGGGTGAAGGCTGGACAAATGAATAATCGACCCACTGAGGAGGAGCAAATACACATGGTAATTTCTGGCATGAGAGAAGAGTATCAATGCCGGCTGAGATGTCTAGGAATTTGTGACTTCAAACGATTAATGGCGACCGTGATTGCTTTGGAAGATGTTGAACTCAAATTGACTGAGCAACCGGAAATGATGGAAAGAAGGGAACATCCACTTGCACAAAGCTCACAAGGACAACTTTCAAACCTTGGAATGTCGCTCAGCAAAGCATTGAAATATTAGTCGAGGGAGGCCATCTAGCACTTTTCAATACAAGGTCAAGAATCAAGAAACTTGGGCCACATTTGCATGAGTATTGCGACTATCACAGAATCCGTGGACACACCACCGATGAGTGTACCACACTAAGAGATGCAATTCAAGAGCTGATCCATACAGGAGACGTCTCTACACTAGGGATAGAACATCTATCCTAGGCCAATGGATATCTTAACTATCAGTGGTAGTGGTAGAAAACAGTTTTCCTTTTGCTTTACAATTGCCATAATAGTGTGACAAGGGTTGCATCCCCTCCCTCCCCCTTTGTTTAAAGAAAAGAAAAAAGAAAAGAGAGAAAGAAAGATCTGGTTTGCTTAGCTATAAGAGGAATAAGACAATTTTGTCATACTGGCAGCAAGAGTATGTAGTCTCTAACTCTTTAAGCAGATAGGAATCAGTTGACAGTCAAACATTGTTGTTGCGTCAAGACTTTCGTGGAACCCCCTCAAAACCTGACTATCTCAAGTTCCAAGAGCATCCATCCCATTTTTTCAAACATGCTAACATTTGTCAGATTATTCTTTCTACAATAATGGTCGTGTTTGCAGGTGAATAACTGTCTTTGTCTATGAGTGGCGACATGATCTTCGAAGTGATAGCAAGAAATACCGAGCATTCAAGCTTTTTTTTTCTTTTCCATTCAGCATACCATGTACATAGAGACCAACAACCACAAAAAAGCATGCAAAAAAAAATTCCAAAAAAATCACACATCCAAAAATCCAAAAAAAGTCATACATCCAAAAAATCCCAAAATAAAAAACATACCTTCAAAAATCCCAAAAAATGCAGTCACCGTCATATCATGGGATCACCATGCGGGAGTTTTCACTCCCTAAAATTCCAAAATCCCAGGAGCCAATCATCGACCAAATACCATTTTGAAACAACTTCTCTCACATCACATCCAACAACTTGACCTTCTTCAGGGCTTACAATGACGGGATGAGCTTCATGAACTGCAAGCTGAGTTCGGCTCAAGCGAGACTAGTCATAACCTTACCACTCATGCATTGCATCCATTAAAAAAAACAAAAAACAAGCAAAAAAAAATCGAACCAAAATTCGAATGAGTCATTTTCATTCTCATCATTTCATGCATCCTATACATATTAATTCCATATTACCACATCATATTGCATTGTAGATAATTGCATTTGCATACTCCCATATCGAAACGATGTCTTCGGTGAAAAGCTTGATTGATTGTTTGAACATAGTGTTTGAATCACTAAACTCTTGACCCGTCAATGAACTCAAGGATCCAATCAAAATCAGCACCACAAACCAAAGTGAGTAGTGTACAAAGAGCGGTATTTTCCTTTGAATTTCAAATGAGTGTTTTGGACAATCCATTGAGTGATGAGGGAAGGTAAAGAGTTCCAATTGAGGTAAAACCACGAGCGACATGTGCATTCCTTCAGCACATGGAGAGGCACAAATCATAGTGAGAGCAATGTCGATAAACATGATACGAACTGTGATTCATGCAAAGATTTGAGAAGAGTAAGAAAACAATCATTGAATAATGAGAATGACGAGGCACTTAGGATCAAAATCCCCACAAAACCAAAAAGCTTTGATTGCCCTGTACATAATCCCTTAGTGAGCCCCGCTGAGCCTTTCACGATAAACCTTTTTCTGTGAACTCCACAACATGCCAACCCACGTACATATACTTACTTGCCCTTGCAATAGAGGATCTCAAAGGAGCCGGAGCCATGGTCTCTCCCCCACCATCTTCACAAAAACAACAAATGAAATGCTTGAAGAAATCAGTGAGTCAATGCAACTCCAAAGCCAAACACCGAAAATGTTCAAGAAGATCGATGAGTCAATGCAACTCCAAAGCTGAAAGCCAAAATACAAAGCAGAGAACGCTTGAGAAAGTTGATGAGCCAAATGCAGTTTCAAAAAAACAAAATGAGAAGAAAGTTCAAATCGAACACCAGAAGAGGCAAGAAGGAGAAATCTAAACCAAAAAGACCAATGGTGTCCCGAAGAAACCGATAAGGGGTTATCAAAACCCGTATAATCATTCCATCCATGGTAAAGGTGAAGCATGTCCTCTATTGTACAAAAGCTCCACAATTCTCAAATAAACCCTCCAGTCCCATATGACGTACATCACACCTCTCAGCCCCGTTATAACCCAATAAAGACCTCTGACCCATAAGTCGATGAGCGTTAACTGAAAGTACCAGATCTGAAACATGAATCACAAGCTTCATACTTGTTATCAACATGTCCCGTCATACCAAAGGGACTATGAGCGAATGAGTGTGACCTTACACCACAAGGTCTTATGAGTGCGAGTGAATCTTCATTCTGAACACCAAGGCATAAACAACCTACCCCATTAAAGGTGAGAAATTCGTAAGGATCGGAAAGTCCAGAACCTCGAAAGGATATCTAAGGAAGATACTGCTCCGACCATCGAGAGCATCATCACACCATTTAGCACACACGGTCATACTCACGAGAGATTGACCCACATCCCTCCATGAGAGGAAAGTGATTCACACATTATAGTTCAACGATCACTCAAGATCGAACCAAAGATGTCTTATATTCGTAAACCTCATATTAATAGAGATAGGGCCGTACCATCTCTCCCAAAATTGTATATGCATCTTGCATCTCATCTAACATTTAGTATTTGCATACATCATAACCATTTCATCATCCACATCCGAGCGGTAAGAACTCTACCTAGTCTCGCTAAAAGTCGACTTCAGTTGCAGTTGTTGAATCGTAGCTTTCGATCAAAAGATGTCAACTGGAGCCGTCATAGGCTATCTTCAAGCTACATCGAACCAAATTGGAGCCATCCTGGGCCATACGAAGACAATTCCAGAGCCATCCAGCGTCATGCAAGAGCCTCATCAACACCATATCCAGAACCAAACTGGAGCCATGCGGGAGCCATCATCCGACATTGAAACCATCCTTGGCACTACACAAGAGACATCCTGACAGCCCGAGAACAATACAGGAGTTACCTCGAATCCACGTCAGAGCTATTTCATCACCAGGGCCTTGCCTACACAATTTCGAACTACGTCAGGTCTGATCTCAATACGGAATTGAGTACGTAGGCAGCCCGCCCAGGGTGCGACCACCTCAAAGGAAAAACGCCCCTTTCTTCCTCGCTATCACCAAATTGAGCCATCTTGTAGCCCTTTCCGGAGCCATCCCGAGCTATCCTGGAGCCATCATGAGAGAACCCTGAAGTCATAACCGGGCCGAAGCCGTCCATACATGACCAAGAATTTATCTACCACATCAAAATACGTCAAACACGACACAGTCCGCCAATCACATCAACCCACCATTCGACTCAAAATCTCAATTCAAATCGAAACCCACTAACCACCCCAGAGCCGTTGCTTGTAATGGGGTCATGAATCATGTCGGAGCCCTCCGACCACACAAGAACCACCCGACCGCACTGGGGCCATCAACGTAATCTGGAGCCATCAGTTCATACCGGAGCCATCACCACATGCCAAAGTCATCTCAAAATTTGAAACAACTCTGGAGCCGTCTGTTCACACAGAAATCTACATCCACAAACAGGGAGTTTGATTCAATTAACACATTTATTCTTGAACATCTTACATCGCAGATCATTTGCATGTACCCACAAAGTTCGTTCACAATCAAATACTCAAACCTGCTAGGCAGCTATTACGCTACTAGTACGGTCCCACATTTTCCTCCACTAGGCAAGCTATTACGCTACTAGTGCGAAATCGTTTCACATCCACCTGCTAGACAGCTATTACGCTACTAGTACGGTCCCACATTTTCCTCCACTAGGCAAGCTATTACGCTACTAGTGCGAAATCGTTTCACATCCACCTGCTAGGCAGCTATTACGCGACTAGTACGGTCCCACCACTTTTCCTCCACTAGGCAAGCTATTACGCTACTAGTGCGAGATCGTTTCACATCCTCCTACTAGGCAGCTATTACGCTACTAGTACGGTCCCAACACTTTTCCTCCACTAGGCAGCTATTACGCTACTAGTGCAAGATCGCATCACATCCTCCTACTAGGCATCTATTACGCTACTAGTACGGTCCCAACACTTTTCCTCCACTAGGCAGCTATTACGCTACTAGTGCAAGATCGCATCACATCCTCCTACTAGGCAGCTATTACGCTACTAGTACGGTCCCAACACTTTTCCTCCACTAGGCAGCTATTACGCTACTAGTGCAAGATCGTTTCACATCCTCCTACTAGGCAGCTATTACGCTACTAGTACGGTCCCAACACTTTTCCTCCACTAGGCAGCTATTACGCTACTAGTGCAAGATCGTATCACATCCTCCTACTAGGCAGCTATTACGCTACTAGTACGGTCCCAACACTTTTCCTCCACTAGGCAGCTATTACGCTACTAGTGCAAGATCGTTTCACATCCTCCTACTAGACAGCTATTACGCTACTAGTACGGTCCCAACACTTTTCCTCCACTAGGCAGCTATTACGCTACTAGTGCAAGATCGTTTCACATCCTCCTACTAGGCAGCTATTACGCTACTAGTACGGTCCCAACACTTTTCCTCCACTAGGCAGCTATTACGCTACTAGTGCAAGATCGTATCACATCCTCCTACTAGGCAGCTATTACGCTACTAGTACGGTCCCAACACTTTTCCTCCACTAGGCAGCTATTACGCTACTAGTGCAATCGCATCACATCCTCCTACTAGGCAGCTATTACGCTACTAGTACGGTCCCAACACTTTTCCTCCACTAGGCAGCTATTACGCTACTAGTGCAAGATCGTTTCACATCCTCCTACTAGGCAGCTATTACGCTACTAGTACGGTCCCAACACTTTTCCTCCACTAGGCAGCTATTACGCTACTAGTGCAAGATCGTATCACATCCTCCTACTAGGCAGCTATTACGCTACTAGTACGGTCCCAACACTTTTCCTCCACTAGGCAGCTATTACGCTACTAGTGCAAGATCGTTTCACATCCTCCTACTAGGCAGCTATTACACTACTAGTACGGTCCCAACACTTTTCCTCCACTAGGCAGCTATTACGCTACTAGTGCAAGATGGTTTCACATCCTCCTACTAGGCACTAACGCTACTAGTACGGTCCCAACACTTTTCCTCCACTAGGCAGCTATTACGCTACTAGTGCAAGATCGTATCACATCCTCCTACTAGGCAGCTATTACGCTACTAGTACGGTCCCAACACTGTTCCTCCACTAGGCAGCTATTACGCTGCTAGAGCGAGATCGTTTCACATCCACCTGCTAGGCAGCTATTACGCTACTAGTACGTCACACAATGTTAGTATTATAGGCTCGTCATAAGTCCTATAACTAGATGTCAAGAGGTCTAGTTGAGGCACTCCTAAGTCCTCGTACTTTCAATCGCATTCTAGGCCCGTCACAAGTCCTAGAGCTAGATGTCAAGAGGTCTAGTTGAGGCTCGTCATAAGTCCTCGTGCACCTAAATCAACCTTATTGTTAGTATCCTAGGCTCATCATAAGTCCTAGAGTTAGATGTCAAGAGGTCTAACTGAGGCTCGTCATAAGTCCTCGTACGTTCGATCGTATTCATACACTCACGGTTGCATCCCTATACACCGCTAACCATTGTGAGAATTTTTGGCGCCCCGTCAACCTTGATCCAATTCTACAAGGGCTTGTAGAATTGAATCAAGGGGAGCCATCTGTAGACACCAAAAATTCTCACCCCATAAAGCAAATTTCGAAATAATAAGAGGGGTCGTCGCCTTTCTTTTTCAAAACGTATTAGCGTGCGTGCCATAACGAAACCGTCATTTTATAACCTTTTTCAAAGCATTTCATAAAAACGCGATTTTCCAAAAAAATGAATTTTCAAACAATAATCCGGTTTTAAACCCATTCATTTTTGTTTTATTTACTTATCTTATTATTTACATTCCATTAATTTCATGCCATTAGATTAGTCTTCGCTTTTTTCCTTGTATACTTTCTTTTAAACTCGTAGCATTTTTAGAGGAATTATCCAGTTGAAATTAGGACTCTTGTATTGTTTCTCCCATAAACCTATTGAAATTCGTTATAGCTCAAGTGGTCAAGGTGCGATGGACATTGCTGGAAGACCTAAGTTTGAAACCTGGGCAGAGCAAAAACTAGTTGTTTTTATTTTTCCTGCCCAAACTCCTTTCTTTTCATTCTAAAACAATACAGAACGGTGGGCGTGACTCTTGAGGGAGCCGACCTGAACATCCGCCTGCTTCATTCCCCACTCACTACCTAATGTCGCATGCCCAAACAGCAAAAACGAGGACCTCCACTTCTCCCCTGACTTCTTTATCAATTTTCTGACCATCCACATGAGTCTGGGTAAACCGGTTAAAAAAAAAAAGAGCAAGCACAACAGCATGGGCTTGAACTCTCGAAGAAGCCGATGCATCCCTCCCAGAAATTCCCAGCGCGTTTTGGTTTCCTCGATATTCAAGCAAGTGGCAGCGCCCTTAAAACTCCCGTCTCTTCTTCATCTTGCGGAGGGGAATCGACAGGAAGACGATCCTCTACCTTCGAATCACTACCTCCACCCGCACCGCAACTCTCATTTCTGTTCTCCTTCAATCGATATCCATCTTCAATAGAAGCTACATCCGTCCTAGCCGCAGTAATTCGAGCTTCCTCTTCCGGCGGTTTTGTTTCTTGTACTCATAGACACGGTAAGTGGTGCCTCGTCTTTTTCCTTCTTGCTCTTCTTTCTCTAAAAATACGATTTCGGATATCCCCTTCTTCCTCGAATCTTCACACCAGAGAAACCCAACAGTGGGGAATGGTTTATATAATGGCTTCATCAAAAACGATTCGATGCGGGTGTTGTGTCCTTCTGCTAGTTTTCGTTTCCATTTCGAGCTTCCGTATTTCCTGGTAATTACTCTGTCAGGAGAATCGAAGTGTGTTGATTTAGAAGGAAATGCCTAGTGTTTACTGCCGGAGATATTCTCGACTTTGTTGACTGGGAATACCTCCCATTTGTGTCTGGTCATTCTGTTCTGATTCACTCTCGGTTTCTTCATAGCTCTCTGTCTGCTGCACTTTGTTCTTCAACTCGGTTGCTTTCTTGAATAATCAGTATGAGCTTGCTAGCCATACAAGTACGATCGAAATGACTCAGGAACAACCATAAGTCTTGGTGATTCAGTAACCCACGAGGGAAAGAGCCTCACCCTCATTATTCAGTAACATTGGTGGGATTTGTATGCACTACTGTTGTCTGTTACCGAGGTCGATTTGTGATTTCTAATGCTTGCTTAATGCTCACTTCTTCCTTTGCTGCTATTACTTCACTTCTTGTTCGCTATCTGTTCATATACTGTTGCAAGAATAACTTGTGAAGGAAAGTATACTGGTCCATTCCAGTCTTGAACTTGGTTTATTTAGCCCCTAATCTCACCTTGCGATTACCGGGCAAGTCATCTCTGCCATTGTATTTATGCCTGAGCCACGATAGACTTGTGCAGCAGTCCTATAGTTTACTTCACTTATGCCGGATACTAATGATCGAATGCTTTCCTCTTCTGCGGAGGAGTTGAGTCCCATCTCCCCTCAGTGGCTTGACAGGTTAATGTTTGGCATTCAGAGACTCACTTTCACTTCCTTGGTGTACCTGTTGAACTAACATACCGTTTAGTCTTTGATGTTTTGAAATTGTAGGGAATCACATGTGCCCCTTTGGTATTAATATATATCCCTTGTTATTTGTTAAACTCAGAATGAGCAAACTGTCAGTCGGCACATGATATTCATCTCTTCATTTTTTTTTTGTGTTGTACATTCAGTTATAGACTAACCTACCTTCCTAACTTGTGACTGCATTTTTCTGTTTTGTTTGTTCTCCTTACAGAAAGAAAACTGCTCTCTGTCCTGGTATTCCATTCTGAACTGAAAACTTGTTAAATTCTGATGCTAATGTATTCGTATAGTGAAAATCATGTCTATTTCTTGTTGGACTCGCTCTCTGTTTCTTCTTTGAGAAAAGAGACTCCACTGCACATCTATATTTTTTTTGTTAAGCTGAATCCATGCGAGCATGTTTCTTGTTAGCCTCATTCACTTTCGTCTAATATCTCCCGTTCATGTTTTCCCGTAAGTGATTGCTGATTGTGAAACAGATAGGAGAACCGGCCCTTAGTCTAACTTATTCATGCTTTATAGCCTTTATCTCTGGGATAAAAAATCTCTTTTAGATCAGACATTCTGTTCGAATGTGAATTAGCCAAAAAAAGAGGGGGTAAGACATGGAAGTATTAAGGAAATCCCTGAACTTAAACCTACGTTTTTGTTTTTGTTCAATCTTGCTGGCTGTAATTTCAACCAAAGTACCGAGTGAGCAATAAAATACAAACAGAGGAAAAGAATAATAAAAAGAGAGAGAGAGGGTTAACATGTCGGCTCGGATGAATGTAGGATGAGTGAGCGTTGTGTCGGGATTTGGACTCCTTTTATAAAGTTGAATTGGAAGGCAAATAAAGTGTCAGATTAATTAGCAATCCAGGCTTTAGGAATCAATGTAAACATTCGAGATGTTGTCATTAAAATTCATGTTATGTTTGCTTGTTGTTTACTTGCAGTTTCAAATTCATAATTATATGTATTATATGTTGATATTGTATAGTTTAGTTCGGCAATTGTTGGACCTAGTCCAATATAGAGGCCCAAAAAACATAGGAAGCTCTAGTTAGCCCATAGGTCACCCCTTTTTAGAAAAGCTCTAGGTTTGGGTATCCTCAATGCATACGGGTCCTAGACACGGTCCATGTGGGGAATACCCGTATCCCATAAAATTTTCCAAATCATCCCTTAATTTCAGAATAAAATGTACAATCAACAAAAATCCAATCCATTTGTGAATCCAAGTAAATTTCATTCGGATATAACTTAAGCCCGCTAGCTCCTAATAGTTTCAAACAAATCTTTCAATCAGCCCATCTTAGAAATCTGATTTCGAAGCCCAACTCCCAAACCTGGGCCCAATTCCACCAAGCCCAATCGACCCAAAAGCCCAACCCAAGCCTAATCGGCTCAAAACCAAATCAAAGACCCCTTGCCATTAAATCCTTCAGCCCAAATAAAAAAGGCCACTTCAACCCAATTGGCCCAAGCCTAATCAAGGCCCAAATCGGCCCGAAAGGCTACCACAACCAAGCCCAACTTGGCCCAAAACTCCCAACCAAGGCCCAGTTTGGCCCAAACCCATTTCAGCCTAACCCATTTTGGACCCAAAGTCCACATAAATGTCAAACCAAGCCCACAAAAATCAAACCAGCCCACAAAGACCAAATCAAGTCTATAAGACTCAAACCAAAAATCAAACCAGTCCACAAGAATCATACTTGGACCAACCAAACTTTGACCTTGACCTAAATGTTGACCTTTGACCAAACCTTGACCTGAATGTTGAACTTTGACCCCAACTTTGACCTGGCCCGTTTCCAAGCCCGATTCAATTCAATCCAGTTCGAACTCAATCCCATTCAAGCAATCTGCACTCACTTATAATTCTTTTAAAAATCCAAAAAACCAAAAAGAAATTCAAACCATCAATTTATTCAAATTTCATCAAGTTTTCAAAAAACCATTTTGTGGAATTTTAAAGGAAAAACTCTTCTCACATCACAAAACTCTTCTCAAACGCAGAAAGTTCTTCTCACATATACAGAAAGTTTTCTCCTAAAACATTTCTCGAAATCAGCGTTTCTTTACAGAGAATTTCGAACAACTCCAAACATTTTCCAACTCAGTTTTCAAACTACAAATAATTGTTTTCAGGAGCAAGAATGCCTAACCCTTTAAAACATTTCCTCCATGGTTAGAACATCACTTGTCTCCCTTCCAAAATAAAAACCGAGGCGGGGCACTGGGGTCATAACTTCCCTTGTCGCAGTCTGGATCTCTTTAGGCGGGGCATTAGGGTGACAAACTCCCCTAATTGCAGCCTAGATTTTTATAAGGCAGGGTGCTAGGGAAGCAACGACCTTCCTAGTTGCAGTTGGGATTTTAGAATCGTCTAACTCCCTTCCGTTCGATTTCAATGTTTCCGTTTTTTAACGTTTTAAAACCCGGGAGTTAGAGACGTTATTAGGGTTCGAACGAGAACATCTCATTCATGGTGCTTCTCTCTGAATCCTATTTTTCGACATAAATTCATTGCCCCATCTTTCGAGCCTCGGCACTTACCATTAATTAAGTGTCGTGTTCGAGGGGGTACATAGGGTAATCCCTCGGGATTGTCCGCCCTTTTATAACAAAAAATGAATTTTTTAGAGACAACTTCGACAATCATTCCTCCAAACAATTCAATCAACCATATCATCTCACTCTAAAATTCGAAATATCCCAAAACATCGACCCTTTCAGAATCTCAAATTCGAAAAAACTCGGGACCTCTACCCAAACGTCAATTGCCTCACACATTCAAATCATTATCCAAACTCAAATCATTCCAAACTCGAAACATCTCCCGAATCCTGACTTCTTTCAAATCTCTAAAGTCTCACAGGCCCGAGCGCCTCACAGACTCGAACATCTCAACCTCTCCACCATATTAAGATTCAAATGTCTCACAGACCTGAGCGTCTCACAGACTTTGTTATCTCTTTCCTTTCACCATCCGAATATCCCAAATGTCTCATAGACCCGAGCGTCTCACAGACTAACCTCTCAAACATCTCGAAAACCCCTAAAACCCAAAGGCCTGAACTACGTAAGGTCTGATCTCAGCAGGGAGTTGAGTACGTAGGCAGCCCATCTAGGGTGCGACCACATTCCAAACAAAAAACCCCTTTCCCCCTCTAAGGTGTTCTTCATACCTCTTGAAACTCTCAACCCTTCAACCAACTAACTCCAAGACCAGCCTATTCTTCAAATCTTCTAAATCATCTAATCCTCAACCCATACTCAATCCTATCCTTTGGCTTTAAATTGAATCTCTCTAAAAAGGTTTTGAAAGAAGGCAATCCCGACAATTGGAGACCGAGGTTTCCTCGGGCACCAATCCGAAGTCGTGGTCGTTGCCACTTCTGAGGGGTGTAACCCAGTGCGAACCCACATGGAATCTCTGACATGACCAGATAAGTCCTATTCACAATTTCAGAGTCAATTAACGGTTCTTGGAACCCTTCTCCTCCCTTCCTAGTTCATTAGGTCAAACTAGGTGGCGACTCTAGTCAATTCCGCCTTATAGAGGCATAAGTCCGCGTGGAGCCCATCGAGAGCGGGTGTAGTGCACACTTGCACTCCCCTTCATGCTTTCTGGGAAAGACGGACGATTTAGTAGGTATTTGAGGGATGCCAGAATAACGGGTTTTCACCCTCCACAGAATGGCAATTTCTAGGATCTCGGCTTCTCAGTCAGAACCATATTTAGATAGACCCCCCCTCATACCGAAAAATCACCCTCCACAGTACCGAGCTACTATATTACTTACCAAAATACCACGTACCGAATACTTACATCAATGGATCACCGAGTATTTAAGTGTATTCAATTACATCCCAATTCAACTTCCCAAAAGAATGAGTTTCTACAAGCTACTCATCTATACCCCAATCCAATACTTCCACTATCCAAAAAGGTGTACCCCATGGTACAACGGCTATTCAAAAACTACATCCATGTACTACTCAGTACACCAATCATAATTCATGGTTTACAATCCAAAAAGAAGATAAAGAAATAAAACTAAGTCTTCAATCTTCATCCTTCGCGAGTACCTGCGTGTAGTAGTAAAAATTGTGCCCCAAGGGGCTCAACAACGCTGCGTATAAACTCCGTATATACCACGTGCTAGCTAGGGCACGCCGACTATTTGACGTCCACTAAACATACGATTCATTAATTTCATACATACATGCTTTACATACATCATACAACCATGCTCAATACATTACACATTCCAAGGCAACAATACAATAGCACGCATCTTACTTACCTTCACAAGGTAGCCAAATATGCATCCGGTTAATCGGAATGCTTTTACTCTTTACTCATTACTTACATTTTCTTAATTACACTTACTTACTTTCATTACTTTACTTACTCATTCTTACTTAATTACTCATACTCAAGTTAAGTCGTCGGGACCTCCGGCCCTGGGGACTACGCCGTCCCACCTCCGGGATTACTTGACTCACCAATCCGGGATGCTCCACTTAAGGGATTTGGGCCGCAGACCAGTTTAAGAGTCAGGAATCGATCCAACCTCTTGTGTCTCCTCATCCTCACGCGTGGCCAAACTATATCGGACTTCTACTCATTCCAATTTAATTACCAATTTAAGTTAGGATGGTTTAGCTTGTTAGGAATAAGTTAGAAGTCCATTCACAAATAATCGGTCACGATGCAATACATCTACATACACACATTCATTATCATCCATACATTTCATGAATTATACAAACTAAGATTTAAGAAAAATATTCACAACATACAACACTACATATTCACAAGTATGCATATTAACTCCGATTCGTGCATTTATCTTATTTGGTGATCAATTAGCACACAACACACAAATCAGAGTAACCAAGATAGCATACGGGGCATGGGCATGAGGAATCCATACCGTTCACCGTCGTACGTGTTTCCAAACGTCCTTCCGGTGTCACAATCCAAGTCCTAACATTATACATACAATTGGGTGGTTAATTACCCTTACTTAACCTTACTAACTACTTTACTAACATTCCTTGGTCTATACTTACTATTTCATTATTGTTCAATACATATACTTATGTTACTTACTTAAATTATTTTCTAAACTTGTTTATGGCCTAATGACCTTTAAACATCATTAATTATGTTCTTAATCATCTTATAATATCATTACCCATCCTTACCTAAGCTTTAAAATAGTTTCTGTACAAATTTTGGGGTGGTCCGAGTTACTGTCCGAGTTTACAAACCCGGACCCCCACTTGGAAAAACTCTCGGGTAAGATTTGGGACTGGTCAGGGTTTGTGTCCTACTTTACAAACCCGGACCACAAGGTTTTAGAACTCTCGGGTAAGATTTGAGCATGGTCCAGGTTTGTGTGCTAGTTTACAAACCCGGACCACATGTTTGTAGAACTTACGGGTGTGATTTAGGGGTGGTCCGGGTTAGTGTCCTGGTTTGTAAACCCGGACCATCCCTTGTAAAAACTTTCTGTCGTGTTTTCATGCTAGTCCGGGTTTGTGCGCTGGTTTGCAAACCCGGACTAGTTACAGTATTGTGATTTATATAGGTTTTTCAACTTGTTTCAATTCCAAACTTCTACCAATCTCTTCCCTAATATTTCTACATATAATCTAGCCTATTTTAACTTTGTTTAAGCATTTTAAACTAGCCTAAACCAACGCTATAAAATCTGTTACAGAATCACCCTTACTGTAATTTTTCTTCCTCTGTTACATTTCTACTTCTTCAAATAATGCTACAGACCTTCCTATTCTTCTTCCCACTAACTCGATGACTCTCAAACTATCCTAACTTAGTTTGACACTCACGTTTTACCATTTACAACTCCACTCAATTACATTTATTTTCCTGTTACAAAACAAAGTGAACAATCTCATTTTCCTTCTCTGTAATTCTCTTCTGTTTCTTTCTTTTCTAACACCACCAAGACTCTACATTCCTATACAAATTTTGACAGAGGTTCCCTACATTTCTAAGTGTTCTCACCACATAATTTTGCACACTCACTATATTCACAACCTGTTTAACATATACATTATTCTCACATATATTTCTAATACCTCTTGCACACTCAACATTTACTCTTAGCATATTATTTTTGTTTTCAAAAACTTCAAACTAAAATTCCATTCACATTGATATACCCATTCTTTTACTACAGTTACAGTGGCTTAGACATTGTTACAGTTTTATACCTACTCATACACAACATGAAAAAAAACTTTACAGAGACATTTCCTCACCTTATGTTCTTTGTTTCTTTTTCCTTTCCTCCACTTCTTCTTTACAGCTCCTCTTCCTTCTATGTTTTCTTGTTTTATTTAAACCAAGCTACACCATGTAACAAGGCACACACTTACACACCAAACTAATATATTTTCCTACGTAGGTTTCAAACCCTAACTTATGAGAACTTATTTAAACACTTAGGAACTCTTACCTTGAGCTTCTAATGTTGTTTTTGGGTAAACAAATGATAGTGCTTCAGCTCTCAAGAAGGAACACCAACCGGCTGGGTGAGGAAACACAATGGTGTTCACGTGAGTTTGGTTTTTTTTGCAAGGAAAATGGAAAAGAGTGAAGCTTTGGTATTTTTCTTACCTTAGAACTTGAAGGAGATGATAGGTCTTCTAATGGTGCTCTTGAAGCTCTCAACCGATAATACCCTCAAAATTAAAGTTGGTGGTTTTAGATTTTGAAAGGTGGAGAATGATCTCCTTGACGATACGAATTCAACGGTATGGTTTTTGTAGCATTTGGTGGTGGTTTGAGGTTTCAAAGATTGGATGCAAGTGAGCTGCTGGTGTGGTTTTCTCAAATCGCCATAGAAGAGCAGAGAGGAAGAAGAGAAGCAGTACGTGGGTTTTGTGAGAGAGGAGAGAGAGAGAGTTACTTTTTTCCCTTTTTAATTTTGTTTGTCTTTTGCATATAAGGAAGGAGTTAAGAGAGGGGTGTGAGAGAGCTAGTAAATCGGCCCATACTACACACACACACACTCACTTACATTTTTATTTTCAAAGTGGACACACTAACTTATTTTAATTACACTCTCACCCCACAATTTCCCGTTTTTGACAGTTTTTACTATTTCCTCGTTTTATTGATTTTATTGGTCCTAGACCTTCACTAATATTTATTAATGGCTATTTAGTTGACTAAAATTGTTACGAGTCTATTTGACCCGCTTAAAGTCGCGTTTTCCCGGTTACCTCGAAAAACGCGTTTTAATGTTCATTAGTGTTTTTAATCCATTTTAAGGACCCGTTTTCTTCGGGATTTATTCCATAATATTTATTTAGGCTTAATTAAGCTTCTAAAATATTTATTAGCCTAATTAATCACTATTTTTAATTACGGGGTATTTCAATGCATGAGTAAATGAATTGGAGTGTGTATTGAGCATGAGATGAAGTAGTTGAAACTAGTACTCACCGTAGACGAAATCCATAACCATAGGAAGCTTTAGTATCTGTTACCCGATACCGGTAAACCTGAATCGAGAAGAGACCGACATCACCAATCACTACTACACCAGTGAACAGTGTCAGGTCATCCGACCAGGTATGATTCTATTAAGGGAATACCTGACACCCGAAGCCCAAATCTCAATCATTCGACGATGCAACGAACTAGGAACAGGTCAAGGTGGATTTTATACACCCGAATTCCCCGGTGGAGCGAAGATGAAGCTGAGAATGATGTGCTTGGGAAAGGACTGTAATCCTTATACCAAGACATACCAAGAGACACGAACACAAGACGGAGCAACGCCACCGACAATACCTCCAGAGTTTCAGACACTCATCTCACAAGCAGTAGAACTCGCACGGCAATGTGAACATGAACCGATCCCCGCACTTGAAGTGGACCTTTGTATCGTCAACTTCTATGAGAAAGAAGGACGACTTGGGTTACACCAAGACAAGGACGAGACAGCGGAATCTCTTGAACAAGGAGTGCCCGTAGTGTCTTGGTCCATTGGTGATGACACCATCTTTATGTATAGCGAGCAGAAGCGTGTGGACCTCGCACAGAAATTGGTATTGAGATCAGGAGATGTCCTAATCATGGGTGGAAACTCTAGGATGCTGTATCACGGGATCAAGTTAAATACGGCACCACCGGCAATAATCAATGCCACACACATGAAACCAGGACGCCTGAACCTTACCTTTAGGAAGTATTAAATTCATAGTATCATGTAATCTATAGTAACGTGTATAGAGACACAGTATGTATGATGGTTGGTTTATCAATTAAAGAGCAGTGTGTTAAATTCCACTTGTGTCCACCATCAATACTTATCCACTTGTGAATCCAATAGGTTGTGGACTCGGTACCGAAGGTAACCTGAGTATCCTCACCGAAGCACAAGCCGGCAGAAGCGGCACCATCATAACGGGAACATTCCCAGTAAATGGCATTGATGCCAATGTGTTATTCAACTCCGGCACCTCTCACACTTTCGTATCACCATCTTTTGTGAAGAGGTTGAAGCTAGATGCGGATGAGCTACCGAATTTTGTGGTTACTCTCCCATCGAAGGAGCGAGTAAAGTGCACCAAATACTATCAATCAGCCACCATCGAAATCAAAAACGAAGTGTTTCCTATTTCCTTCATCGAATTCAATGGGTTGGAATTCGACTTAATCATTGGAATGAATTGGTTGGAGCGGCACAAGGGTAGAATCCTCTGCGTCGAGCATTGATTGCTGCTCAAGAGTCCTTCTGGGGTTACAGTATCTTACCGCCAGAGACCGAGAGGAGGCCTTCGACCACACTCTATCTGCTATGGCTATGTACCGGAGCTCAGAAAGGGCCATGAAGTGTATCTATGTTATGTACAAGACCTGGAGAGAGATCCAGAGTTCAGTGAGGATGTACCGATTGTATCTGAATTCCCTGATGTATTCCCTAAGGAGCTACCCGGCATGCCACCACCGAGAGCAGTGGAATTTGAAATTGATCTTTTGCCAGGTACCGGTCCCATTGCTAGGGCACCGTACCGCATGGCACCTGCTGAAATGACTGAACTGAAGGAACAACTACGTGACCTACTCGACAAGGGGTTCATACGCCCGAGCGTATCACCTTGGGGAGCATCGGTCCTCTTTGTGAAGAAGAAGGACGGTAGCCTCCGACTTTGCATTGACTACCGCGAGCTGAATCCGGTTACAGTCAAGAATAAATACCCATTACCGCGCATCGACGACCTATTCGACCAGCTGAAAGGAGCCTCAGTCTTCTCCAAGATCGACCTCCGTTCTGGGTATCATCAGATTGCTATCAAAGAGCAAGATATCGAGAAAATGGCATCCCGTACCAGATATGGCCACTACGAATTCACGGTGATGCCATTCGGTTTGTCAAACGCACCAGCTAAATTCATGGATCTCATGAATCGCCTATTCAGTGAACAGTTGGACACTTCGGTTTATGTCTTCATCGACGACATCCTTGTATACTCAAAATCAGCAGAAGAACATGAAATTCACTTGAGGAAAGTACTAGAGACACTGCGCAAGAACCAGCTGTATGCGAAGTTCTCCAAATGCGAGTTCTGGCTAGATCAGGTATCATTCCTTGGTCACGTCATCTCGAGCGCGGGTATCTCGGTTGACCCTTCAAAGATAGAAGCAGTACGATCATGGCCTAGACCTAAGACTGTTACCGACATTCGGAGCTTTCTTGGTCTAGCCGGTTACTACCGGAGATTTGTAAAGGACTTCTCGAAAGTTGCTAAGCCCATGACTACACTGATGAAGAAAGATGCACCGTTTGTATGGACAGACGAGTGCGAAGTATCATTTCAGAGCCTCAAAGACTCATTGACCTCAGCGCCCATCCTTACTCTTCTAGAGGGCACAGAGGGATTTGAGGTATATTGTGATGCATCAGGCAAAGGAATGGGATGCGTACTCATGCAGCATGGCAATGTTGTAGCTTATGCCTCCCGCCAGCTGAAAAAGCATGAGGAGAATTACCCGACACACGATTTAGAGCTAGGAGCCATTGTCTTCGCCTTGAAGATACGACGACACTATCTCTATGGGGTAAGCATCACCATCTACTCCGACCACAAGAGCTTACAGTATGTATTCACACAGAAAGAATTGAACTTAAGACAGAGAAGGTGGATGGAGTTTCTCTCAGACTACGACATCGACCTACAGTATAAGGAAGGGAAGGCAAACATTGTAGCCGACGCCCTGAGCCGTCGAGCACACTCGCTCCATTCGCTACTCGCTTCTTCTAGCTTGGTTGACGAGGTGCGAGACGCTCAGTTGAGTGACCCTTACCTAACCGAAATCAGACAAAAGATCAAAAATGGTACATTTGAGAAGAAAAAGTACGACTTCAAGCTACATGAAGATGGCTTGATTCGGTTGAATGGCAGGCTATGCGTCCCCCGAAGCAATACTGAGCTAAGGGATCACATCCTGCGAGAGTCACACAGTTCCACATTATCAGTCCATCCAGGAGCCTCCAAGATGTACAAAGACATGAAGAGGTACTTCTGGTGGTCTAGAATGAAATCAGATGTGACAGAATTTGTATTGAGATGCTTGACATGCCAAAAAGTAAAATTTGAACATCGTAGACCGGGCGGAATGGTACAATCGATGCCAGTTCTGGAGTGGAAATTTCATGATATCTCCATGGATTTTGTTGTAGGACTCCCACCTGCTAGGGGAGGACTCAACATGATCTGGGTTGTAGTCGATCGCCTTACCAAGGTTGCCAGATTCATACCGATGAAGGACACCTGGAAGGTAGCGAAGCTCACAGAGCTGTTCGACAAGGAGATTATCAGACATCGTGGAGTCCCTAAAACCATAGTATCTGACCGCGACACCAGATTTCTTTCGAGATACTGGAGAGCTACACGGGAAGCGTTGGGTACAGAATTGAAGTTGAGTACCGCCTTCCATCCTCAGACCGACGGTCAGACAGAAAGGACCATCCAGACACTGGAGGACATGCTTCGGGCATGTGCCTTAGACTTTCAGGGGAGTTGGTTAGATAAGCTTCATCTTATCGAATTTTCTTACAATAATAGCTACCATGCTTCGATTAAGATGTCGCCTTTCCAAGCTCTATACGGTAGACCTTGCCGTACACCCTTGTGTTGGGATGAGTCAAGTGAAGCGGTCATCATAGGACCGGAGTACCTTGAACAAGTGCAAGCTGAAGTTTAGCAGATTCGAGCTAATATGAAGGCAACCCAAGATAGACAGAAATCCTATGCGGATGTGCGACGACGTGACCTTGAGTTCGCCGTGGGTGACCAAGTGTTCTTGCGCGTTTCACCGATGAAGGGTGTCTTCCGATTTGGTCAGAAGGGCAAGCTGAGCCCAAAGTTTGTAGGGCCGTACACTGTCACCGAAAGAGTTGGATCCATAGCCTACAGGTTAGCATTACCTGAGGACTTGGGACGTGTACATGATGTCTTTCATGTGTCACAACTCAAGAAGTACATCGCCGATCCTTCTCATGTCCTAGAGCCCGAGAGACTTTCCATCGAGCCGACTATGCGATATGTTGAAACTCCGGTAAGAATCCTTGATAGGAAGACCAAAGACACTCTCCACAAATCGATACGAATGGTGAAGGTCCTATGGTCAAACCATGATGTCGAAGAAGCAACATGGGAGTTGGAAGATGCCATGAAGGCTAAGTACCCACAGTTATTCATAGACTAGAGAGTCTAGTATTTAGTAATACGGGTACGGGTCGTACCCCTTTTAAGGGGGGTAGAGCCTTTTTGCTTTTGCATTGCTTCGGGGTAAGCATTGCATAGTGTGTAGGTATTGTAATAGACTTTTGTATGGCACATGTAGTGCAAGTGAATTTGGTAAGTGTATGTATGTATGTATGTGTAATGAGTAGTGTATGGATGTGTACGTACGGTGGATGATGTATGTGTAATGTGTAATGTGAATTGCATCGATGTATTGTGTGATGGTATGTATGGAAATGGTGTATGGTGTATGTGAATTCTTATTGTGTGTGAATGCGTATTGTGCTTGAATAGTGTATGCTTGCAATGTGGAATGAAGCAAACACCTCATAGGTGTAGTAAGACACATTATGGCAATTGGTTGCATAACGAGTAGAATTATAAAACTATTAAACCTTGAGCAACTTTGAGGGCAAAGTTTCTTAAGGGGGGGGGGGGGGTAGATTGAAATACCCCGTAATTAAAAATAGTGATTAATTAGGCTAATGAATAATTTAGAAGCTTAATTAAGTGTAAATAATCATGAGGGAACAAATCCGAAGAAAACGGATCCTTAAAACGGATTAAAATCACTAACGAACCTTAAAGCACGTTTTTCGAGGAAACCAGGAAAACGTGACTTTAAGCGGGTCAAATAGACTCGTAACAATTTTGGTCAGCTAAATAATCATTAATAAATATTATTGAAGCTTTAGAACCAATAAAATCAATAAAACGAGAGATTAGTAAAAACTGCCAAAAAACGGGCAGTTGTGGGGTAGGAACATAAATAACCAAAACTTATGTGTCCACTTCTAAAATAAAAGTAAAGTTTGTGTGTGTGTGTGTGTGTGTGTTAGTGAGTCGGCCCCTATCCCCCTCTGTCACACACTCACTAACTCCCTCTTATTTACAAAACAACAAAATAATAAAGTAAAACACTCACCTACTTTACTACCTTACTCACACACTCTCCTCCTATATCTATTCTCTTCTTCCACGTACAGACCCCCACTCCCTCACTCTCTATTTCTCCTTCCTTCTCCAACCGATCGACAATGGAGAAAATAGCAAACCACTAAAAACCTCACCTTCTCTCCTCTTGTTACTCCATCAAACCTTCTCCAAAAATTGTAAAAATTACACCATTGTCATCCTCTCATCAAGAGCAACATTTCCCTCTTTCCAAAATCCGAAAACAAGAACTTTCATCTCCATGGGTATTCTTGTTTTGGAGCTTCAAGACCACCATTAGAAGGCCCTCCTTCTCATCTTTGGGTTAAGGTAAAAAGAAATCCAAAACCACTTCCTTTTCTTGCTCTCATTTGCAAAATAAAGATTTCAAGTTTTGAACTCCTTGCTCCTTTTGTACCCAGCCGATTTTGGCTTCTTTGAAGGAGTAGAAACATTGTTCTTAAGCTCCTCTAAGCTTCATCTACTCCCTTGGAAGGTAATATACTCCTAAACCCTAAAACTTGCATTAAAAGCTTAAATAATGATTAGGGTTAAATTCTAGTATTGAAGTATGTATATGAATGGTTGTAGTGTTAGAGAATTTGTGTTGCTAAAAACCGGTGGAAAAGGAAAGGAAAGAAGAAGAAGGAAGAAACAAGAAGGAGAAAGAGAAAACTAGAAGAGAAACAAGGTAAATTATGCTCTTTGGTATAGCCTTGTATATATATGCATGTAACAGATTTTTAGAAATTAAAATGGGTATTGTAAGATGGTGATGTATTGGTAGTGTAATGTGTAGGAGGAAACAAATGTTTTAAACCTTTAAAAGACATGTAAAACTTGTTGAAACCTAAATGGGAATTGGGTTGCTAAGTGTAGGAATTTTAAAGAGTGTCTTAGTGTTGTTATGGGTGTATGAGAGGTTGTGTATTGTCGTTGTGTATAAACAGGTGAGATGATGTTAATGTGTGAGGAAACAATGTGGTGAGAGTGTAAAAATATAGGGGAGGTTATGGCAAAATTTGCCTAGGATTAGAACACTTAGTGAACTAGAAACTAGGTGGAAGATTCATGTTGTAACAGATTTTGATTGAGCTAGTTTAGGGGGTAAGTAGGGAGAGATAGTTGATGTATTGTAATGCATTAGAAGTGTTAGAAATGACATTAGAAGAGGGAGTTATAGATGGAGAGAGTTGGGATAAAAATCTGTAGCAAAATGCATTAAGGAAGAAAACTATGTAAGCGTTGAAATGAAACTTGGAAAATTATGTGTGTGAATTAGTATAAAGATGTGTAAAGAGTTAATGAATGAACTAAGGTGTATTAGGAGGTTTATTTAGTGGTAAAACATGTGGGACTAAGTGTAGGAACAATGGGGAAGTAATGGGTAAAAGATAGAACTGAAAACAGAAGTAAAAATGCAAATATTGGGCCGGACCGACCTTGGGACCGGACTTGCAAGGTCGGTCGAGCCCAGAATCACAAAGACGGGAGTCTTCTGGAATGGATCGTACTTGCGACAGGACTTGCAAGTTCGGCCGGACCAGAAAATTCTCCCGTCTGAAACCTTCTGGAATGGACCGAACTTGCGACCGGACTTGCAAGTTCGGTCGAGCCCAAAATCACAAAGACGGGAGTCTTCTGGAATGGACCGGACTTGCGACTGGATTTGCAAGTTCGGTCGGACCAGAAAATTCTCCCGTCTCCAACCTTCTGGAATGGACCGAACTTGCGACGGGACTTGCAAGTTCGGTCGGGCCAGAAAAATTTCCGTAATGAAAGCTACTGGAATGGACCGGACTTACGTCCGGACTTGCAAGTCCGGTCGAGTCAAAAAAAAAATTAAATTAAATAATAATAACATACATATATATATATATATATATGTTTACCCACATATATATAAGTGTACATATATCAATGTACCAATGTTAAGGAAATAAACTTAAAGTAAAGAAGAGTAAGTAAGTAATGTGTAAGTGTAAGAATGGAAAGGACTTAGTAAGTAAGACTTAGGAAACGTAAGAGTAATCGAATTAAGTTAATGATAGTTAAATTAATCACCCGAACATATGTATGTTATAGGACTTGATTTGTGAGCACCGAAGGAACGTTGGGATACAAGTACAACAGTGAACGGTATGAATTCCTCATGCCCCGTATGCTATCTTGGTTACTCTGATTTGTGTGTTGTGTGCTAATTGATCACCAAATAAGATAAATGCATGAATCGGAGTTACTATGCATACTTGTGAATATGTAGTGTTGTATGTTGTGAATATTTTTCTTAAATCTTAGTTTGTATAATTCATGAAATGTATGGATGAATATGAATGCGTGTATGTATGTTGTTGATAAGTGTAAAATATATCTATTCTTAGGACTTTAATTCTTCCTATTTTGATAACAGTTTATGTTATATTTCTCACTTATCATATGCTTTACTAAGATCTGTGTCTAGACGAGAGCTGATGCATTTTATGTGTCAAATGCAGGAAATATATATATATATATATATAATATATATATAATATATATATATATATAATATATATATATATTATACATATTATTGAAATACCCCAAACCTTGATATGTGGTTTTAAATATCAAATTATGGTATGTAAAGGCTAAAGAGTGCCTTAGTAACATCAGTGAACAATTTAAACCATAATAAATGCAATAAAGCATTAAGACACAGTTTGAGCAAAAACATGCTCTAAGCTATGAGTGAGCTTGGTTAGGACCCAGAGAGCCTACCAAGACTTGATAACATTTAATTATGATTTAATAAGGCTAAATAAGTCCTTAGGAAACTTTGGTAGACAATGAAACCAAACAAAACACAAGGTAATACCTTAAAGTCAATATGAGCAAAAATGTGCTCTAAGCTTGGGATAAATTTGTATAAGACCTAATGGTCATACCTATACCTTATTTATATGTTAATGAACATATTAAATCAATTACTAAAGAAAACCCAGCTTGAAAACAAGTTAAAACAAAATGTGCTTTAAGGAGTCTTAAAGCACGTTTTTGAAAAATTGTCTTGTAAATGAGTTTTGAATGGCTAAATGACCATCATTACTCTTTAATTAACATGTGTACTATATAGTATCACATTTGGGTGGCCATATTAGTGGGAAATCAAAATTTTCACTTCTATGTGCCTTGTTATTGGTGAATAGTGATTTTATAACTAGTTGTAACATATAATGTTATAAGTGATTAAATTGGTCAACAAAGACCAAAACACCCTCCTAGGCATAATGGTGGCCGGTTTTTGTAGTAGTGAGTCACCAAGTATGTTAACTTGTTAAGTAATAAATGTGACTCATAGTTACTATTTGCTTTAAGATAAATATCTTCAAAAGTAAGTTCTATCTTCATTCTCCCTTCCTTTCCTCCATTTCACACGGTTCCAACTCCTTCTTCTTCTTCTTGTTCTCTCTCGGTAATATATCACCACCACCATGGAAGTCCACCTTTGACCACATGTAAAATCTAGCTCACTTAACCAAATCAAAAACAAACACCCCATTCTCTTAGTTAAGTCAAGCTCTACAATCTTGTCTTTTCAAATCTTCAAGAACTCCATTTTGGTGCCATGAAGATTCACCATTGAAGGAGCTTGAGCTCACCTTTTCACATATTCATGCTCTCCTTTCTTTCAAGGTAAGGAAACTCAAAGAAAATCCATGTTTCCTCCATGTTTTCATGTTGTCCGAAAATTCACCTCACAATGGTGTATTTATCTTGCTTGTTTTAGCTTCATTTGAATCTTCCAAGGGCTAGGAGGAGTCCTCTCTTGATACTTGTTCAAGTTCTCTTCCAATTCCAAGGTAAAACAATTACCTTAATGTGTTAAAACAATATGTGTAACTAGGGTTTACAATGAGATGAAGCATAATGCTTGAATACTCATTATGTTGTTTGTATAATGTTTAGAAGTTGACAAACAACCAAACACCCCACCGGTTTACAAGGAACCAAGAAAGAATTTTGAGGAAAAAGAGGTAAACAAACTATCTCAATGTAGTTTAAATGCCTTAGGAAAATGAGCTTGATTTGCTTAATAAAATACCTAAGGAGCCAATGGCAAATGAGCTAGTAAAATGCTCCCAAGGAGTTTATTAAAGGAATATGTATTGGTGTATGTATTTGCAGGTCAAAGGCATTACTTATGTGGGAAATTCAGTGTTTATGGTTCATGTTATTTAAGGGCCTAAGAGCCATGTTAATTAAGGGCCTAAGTGCCAAGCAATTTAAGTTATGCACTATATTGTGATGTAGTGCTTAATGTGTGAAGTTTGTGTATTAAAATGTGTTTGATGGATTTTAGGTGTTTTGAATGAAATAAGGTAAAAACCTAAGTGTTTGGATGTGAGTAAATGCAAGAGAAACTATGGCCAAATTTGGGAAATTGTGTAAGAAGTTCTAAGTGTTTTAAGAGGTTTTGGTGAACTAGGAAGTGTTAAAGGTGGATGAATGTTGACTTGAGAAGAAAACATGTATTAAGGTGATTTAGAGTGATGCAAGGATTTAGGTGTTGTCTTGGAAGTTCTAGGAAATTCAATGTGTGTTTGGTGGATGTGTTTAAAGTCTTGGAGAAGTTGTTTTAGGTTTAGGTAAGGTTTTGAGTAAGGAGTTTTTAAGAAGTTGTGAAAAGGAGATTTAGTTAGTAAGAAAAGGAGTTGAGAGATGATGATAAGGTGTAGAGGAAACACCTTGGTATTGTGGTCATTATAGGTGAAATGCCACCTAGAAATCATAAGGAGAAAACATTGTAAGTGTTAGGAATTTTGTGGAGATATAAGTAAAGGTTTAAGGAATTAGGAAAAATAGTTTTGTGAGTGTTTAAAGAATATCTTAAGGGTGTGTTTGAAGTGCCAAATGATGTTAGAACACATTAAGAGGCCTTAGGAGAAGTTTGGTGAAGATTGGCAAAGTTTTGGTAAGTTTAGAAGGCGACCGACCCAGGGGCCGACCCAGTTTTTGGTCGGTCGAGCCTCTGTTAAATGTTAGGAATGTGTTCGGTAATGGTCCGACCAAAAGGGTGGGTCGGACATGGGTCGGTCGGTCAAGTTTCAAAGGTGGAAAATGTTCGCACATGGACCGACCCAGAATGGTGGGTCGGACGTGGGTCGGACGGGCATGTTTTGTAAGGAAGTAAAAAGGGTTCTGTAATGGACCGACCCAGGTGTGGGTCGGTCGGTGGGTCGGTCGGACCAAAAACATGGTTTAAGGTTATGAAATGATATGTGATGGGGATGGTAGGTAATGATGTTATAAGGATGTTAAGGACATGTTAGGGGAGTTTTAATGACACCTAAGTGGGTTAAAAGTTGTATTAAAATGTGAGAGTAAAACAAGTTAAAAATGTTAAGTTATGTAACAAAGTTAACGGGGAAAAATTAAGCATTGACATTAAATGATCAAGCAAACCCCGATGTTAATGAAAACACATGTGATGTTAACAGTTGTTCGAGAATTGCTCGAGGAACATAAGTGGACGTGGTAAAGTGGACTCCGGTGACAGGTATGGTTTTCTTGCAACCTGCGTCCTACCGGATTACACCGGCTTGAATGCCAATGTGATTTTCTGTATGTTTGCCACGTTGTAAGATAAAACATGTAATGAGTTTACAGTAATTCATATATGTGGCGTGTTCAACTCCGATACCATTTAACCTCGGCAGTGTTAACCTTAGTTAACTGAGTCTAGGATCACATGAGAGTTCGGTATTCGGAGTAAACGACCCGTACCATGGGACGTACTAACCACGGCTATGCGTGTGTTAATTGTGTGATATGTGTATGTGAATGTAGGGATCTCCCTTGTATGTTTAACCCAGTTGTAATACTGTATGAGTTGTTATGTGACAGGCTCCATAGTGGGGTTCTAAGTATTGTCTAAGGTAAGTATGTACTAACAGTAGTGAGGAATCCGGTTTGGGGGGTCGCGCGTTGTTTGGGAGAGGGTATCCTTCCTAGCTTTACCTTTCTTTGTTATGGTTGTTTCCCTCACGGGTTATGATCTCCCATTAGCTTACTCCAAAGCTTGGCTATTCTGACTTATGATCGGTTTAGGGGGAACATGTGTTTGTGTGGTGTGTTCGGGCCTCCAAACCCGAACCGCCTAACTTAAGTTACTCGTCCAACTATTAGGACGGTAATGAGTGTTGTTGTTATTGTATAACGAGCTTATCATGAGACTGATATCATTCTCTAGGCTCACCAGTGTGTAAACAATGTTTGGGTCGGTTCCTGAGCGAACCATTCCCGTTGTGTTATGTGTTTGTTGTGATGCAATAATCATTGCGGTGTTATGTTGTATACGTAGAAACGTGCAAAGTGTTGCTAAGTGTTTATGTAGTGTATGTTGTAGGTTGTATAATGTGGAGTGTGTGTATAATGGTGTGTGTGGATCATGGATATGATTCCCGTTTGTGATAAGAGGCGTTTAAGGATAACCCGATTTAAGGGTATGTGTCGTCTATTAAGGAAGTAGCTCCGATGGAGGGAGAAACACTCTAGGGATGATGAATACCATGGGTGACTTGTTAAGTAGGGTGTAATCCGATTGTTGAGCCCATTGAGGCGAAATGTTAAGTGTGTGTGTTTATTGTCACATGCATGATTTAAATATAATCAACTGCATGCTAAGACGACAATTAGTTGTGCGTGGCCCGATAGCATGTGGGCTGCGGGATTACCATACCAGCAAAGGTGCTGAGCCCCTTGGGGCCACCCCTTTCTCTTCTTTTCCTATTTCAGGTACGAAGTGCTGGAAGCCGTTCGAGAGTAGGACGGGTAGTCATTGTACATGGGTAAACTTTTAAGTGTATGTATACAGTAGGTGTGTAGTAAGACCGATGTTGCTGTCGGCACCAGTTATAATACTCGGTATAGGTGATAAGGTGTATGTTGTGGTTGTTGTGTAATGTAAAGGAATAACAATGTATAGTCGCTCGGGAATTTAGCCCATCAGACCGGTACAATGTATATGGATTAGCCTTGTTAGCCACGTGGGTGGCTAACGGCGTGTAACACCAGGGAGTTAAGTAATGTGATGAGGTTGTAATTCCGCTGCAATTTGTTGTAAGTATGTTATTGTTTGGATGGGGTGTTACAATTATATTATATTATATATATATACACACACGCTCAACACAAAGAAAATTTGTCATCAATCACATGGGCTGCTCGTGCATACAAATCATCCACTATCGCAACACAAAAGTCACGATCACATGACTTTGGTGGCTTAGAGAAGATCACATGCAGCTGCAATTAGGATTAATACATAATTTAGGGGCTGGAAAAGATGAAGGTGGGCCGGCATTTTGTTAAAAAAAAAGAAACCAAGCACTCACGTGAGTTATTAATGTTGATGTGTTGATGTGGAGTTGCACTTAATCAATCTTTAACAACTTGGCGTGGACGACTCATACGAGTCCGCCTCCTTTCGAGCGGACACGACACAGAGGCAACCGCCTCATTAGGCGCGGACAGCAGCAGGCGGACAGCACCAGGCGCGCATGAACTGAAGCGGACGTGACAAAATGCGAACAGTCTTCTTTCTTTCGCGGCGCCGCACTCGAACTGCTCTTCATTAATATCGACGGCGCCCACCTTAATTTGTGCACGCGTGACGCCGGCTCTGTCTGTCTGAAATCAATTCTCTGACTGCAAATGTTCGCGGATCTGCTCAATCAACTCCAACGCCATCTACTCACCTACTGCACCGTCCCTCTGTGTTTGCTTCTCATTTCTTCTGCCTATAAAAGCCAACACTCATCTTCAGTATTAATTATCCCTTCTTCAAATCCAAAGCTAGCTCACTCACCACACGCTCACCACGTACGACCACATCAATTTCTATTCTCTCCGTTTTCTCCATTTTTATTTGTCTTTCCACCACACCACATCACTGCCATTAATTAGTATTATTATTACGGACGACGTGAATACAGAGGCAGAGCTAGGATTCAGAGTCAACTTGCTAGCTGGAGTTTTCTCTACCCTTTCTCTTATTTTGTTAAAATGTTGTTTATATAGTTAGTTAATTAATAAACTTAAAGCCCTCCCAGGTTTGGGATGCGGGCCTATTTTATATATTTATGTTATGTTAAGCTTCCCACTATGATTTTATCTAAAGTAGTAGTTTAATTCCAGTTCTTCATCTGCTTTAATTCTCTGATCAATTATTAAAGTTATATTTGTAGTTTTCTAATCAACACGCGAGAGCTGAGATAGTAAGCAAGACATAGGAATTAAACCTGATTAACAGCTAGAAGCCTGATCCGGCCTATAGGTTAATTAGTCTCAAATAGAAGCTGTCTTTATGCGATTGGTTGTGTCCGGATTAGAGCATTAGTCTGCTGCTAGTTCTAGCAACTGGTTAGGGTTCGTTAGATTTAGTCGTCAACGAATTATTATAGTTTCTGAGTTTATTACTTAAGTGGTAAAGTTTATATTAATATGATTGGATAAAATAGGTGAGCAGAACAACCCGGGGCGCTTTCTCAAAAACAAAAAGACAAAAATATTGTTTTTATTATTTTTTTTTGTTCAGGTTAGGTTTTTTGATTATTCTTCTCCTTAAAAATGATAAAATCTATTTACTAGAAGTCTCACTAAATCTAATCCACTGTCAGTTATCCACAGCGAGGTCCCCAAGAGTACGACAACCCCACGAATCCACTATCCCGCAAAACGATTAGGTACACTGCCTAAGTGGTAGAAGTAGTCACATATTTCTCCAACAAGTTTTTGGCGCCGTTGCCGGGGACCTCCGGCACGGTTAATTGACATTTTATTTAATTCGATTGAGATTTTATTTTAGTTTTTATTTTTAATTTATTTACTTTATTATTATTATTTTTTTTCTTTCTAATTGAACTTGTCGTACTTTAGTCGATTCTGATCCAATACGTTTAGTATTTAGCTCGTTTGCTTAATTCATAGTTTGAATTTGATATTGTCGTTACTTTACTTTACGTTACTTTACTTTTCATTTTTTTATTTCAGTTTTTACGTTAGCGTTTGAGTGTAGTATTAGGATTTTGTTAATTTATCGTTTTTACTTTATAGACTAATAGGAGATATATCCTTTATTATTTTTATTATCATTTTGGTTTGCCCTTTCTGATTTTAGTATTTTTATATTCATTAGGATGTAATTAGGATTAGTGGGTTAATTTGTAGATGTGTGCGTCAGTCATTTAGTTTAATTCTATTTTGGTCAAATTCTTACATACAAATCTTTTCCATTCTAATTGAGTTTGTTGGTTTTACGTACAAGAATTTCCTAATTAATAATTCTATTTTTGGATTAATTCAATTCATGTTTTACTTTAATTTTCTTTTCTTTTAGTTTTAATTTTTATTACGGTAGATTTTCAATACCAGTACATATTGTCGATTACTTGAATTAGTTTAGTACCGCGTTTACATTTTTTTATTATTTTGTTTAGCTTTTAATTGTGTTTAATATTGATGTTATTCTAATTTTATTTCCTTTATTCTTATATTATTTTTATTAAGTTTATTTCGTTGATTCCATTTCGAATTAACTTTTTCCGAGTATATCCTACGTTCACACATTTTACTTTCGAATTCAATTTTCTATATTCTTTCAGTTTTTCTGTATTATTTTATTTTAGGTTAGGAAACGTACTTATAGTAATTTTATTCAATTTTCTTTATTTCTATTTCGTTTAATTATGCGTTGTATTTGACTTAGATTAGTTTAGGATTTCAATTCTGTTCAGTTTAGTAATACATAAGTTTTTTTTTTTTTTGTCTTCCATTTCTATTTTATTTTTGTTTATTTCATTTGTTATTTATTTAGCATTTCTCCTTTGTTTTTATTTTTGTTTTTCCTTGTATTTTATTTAGTTAGTTTTACTTTTGTGTTCCTTTTCTATTATTAGTTCTATTTTACTTTGTATTTTTAGTTTTATTTTTGTAGGCTAGTTACTGATAATGGAGAGCGGCCATGATGAGGTGAGAAGATTGTTGATCAATCTGGAATGGACACGAATGCAAGAGGAAATATCCTCATATCAAAGATTGGTCAAGGATTATCAACCACCTCAACCATCAAATCGAGAGCCGTATTGGTGGGAAGTCGACCAGGCTAATGCACAGTACAACAAAACTCAGTTGGGGTATTACTACTTCAATCAGAACGAACAACAATCTACACGGAGGCTAGACGAATTTCTCCTGAGTCAGGCCGAGCCACCAGAAGAGATTCCAGTGGTGACTCCAAGGAGTGAAGACAAATTCGAGCCAGATATTATTGAAGCTACAAGTTCTGATGAGGAGATAAAGAAACTTCTCAGTACATTTTTCTCCGACGCCGAGTTAGAACAAATGTCTGAGAGTTACAATCCCTCCATCTCCATCCCCAACACAGGAGGAGCAATTAAAATTCGAAGATATTGTGTCTGAGCCGGTCAACCAGCTGGAAGAGCGCTATCCTGTTAAGCCTCACCAACCGGAAGAGGAAATTTACATCCTCGAATCTGAGGAAGGAACACCACTACCACCGGTCTCTCATCAACTCCCATCCTGCCTCCATAAGCCTCAACAACGGGAGGAGGATGTTTACATCCTCCAATTTGAGGAGGAAATGAAGCCAATCACACCTGGTCTCCTGTTAAAACTACGTTACCGGCAGTACCTCCTCAAACACCAGGTTTTGTGGAGTATTCATTTTCCAAATATATATGCCGAAGTAACATTTTGTTTTGATCCAGGTGGTTTGCTTTTTATTATTACTAACTTCGTTTTCCTGGCGAAGGTATTGTCTACTTTATTTTTGATCCAGGATAACGAAGCGATAGTCTAGCCAAAGACTAAAACTACGGGCAGCTTACTGGGAGGCAACCCAGTGGTTAAACTTTATTATCCTATTATTATATTTTATGATTTTATTTTGATTTTAATTTTTAACAAAAAAAAGGAAGGGGAAATGGTATCTATGCTTTCATGCAACGCTTTTTAGCGTTTATTTTTGGGTAGTGTGTGTAGGTGAAATTCTTATCATGGTATCTGAAGAACTCCAAGGCTGGACACTTGCTTAAACGCAAGTGTGAGGAACGCTACTACCCCCATTGTTCGCACTTAAGTGTGAGGAAGGACACCTTCCTCAATCTACGATATCAGGGGAGTCTCAGTTTCTTTATTTTAAATGTTTGTGTCCAGTCTATCACACTTAATGATTATTATTATATCAGTCCATGATTGTCCTGAATGAAATTCTTCATGAGTCTGGCATATTTTGAAAGGTCTTTTCTTGATTATTTTATGAACAATGAGGACATTGCTCCTCTTAAGTGTGAGGAAGTTTAGACCTTTCCCTGAAAATATGCCAGTTGCACTTAATGCCACACATTTTTAATTGTCCTCTTGCATTGAGGGAATCACTGCTCTGAGTGCTTATAAATGTTGAATTCTTGGGTGAAAATTTTTGCATAAATTTTGAAGTGAAGCCAGGTGACCACCTCAAGAATCTTTCTGCTTTAGGTTGTTTGTATATATAGTTTTATTCAAATGAATCTGTTTTCCAAAAATTTGGTGGATTAAGTTGATGGGGAAACTGAATTAGTTTATTGGGATTTTGGAAATGATATGAAAGTTTGGAAAGAAAGAAGGATAAGGCAAGGTACCGCTGATCAAAAATTTTCCTAACAAAAGCAGGCCTCGTCTATCCGGTTATTAAGTCCTAGGGGTGCCTTAACACCTATCTACCTAAGGTCTCGTGATCTGGGATAGTTGGCCCAACACCGTTACAAGGATAGAGAGAAAAGTCTGGGTTACGAAAAAAACTCTGCAATTCGCAATTATTCAATTGTGTTGTATATATTTCTTGAAGAAGAATGTTTTTGCATACGAAAAAAGTTAATTGCAGTTTAATTTTTGTTTTTGATCATGAGTATGTGGTGTTGAAAGGTATCGCGGAATAAGACGTTACTTCACCCCTTGTCATCCAAAGGTTAAAAGAAAGAAATGGTGGAAGATCCCAAGTTAATCTACATTCAGATTTTGTAGTCTAACTTATCCATGCTTTAAAAAATTATTCTTTTTCGCTGTTTGTGAAAACCTACAACCAGGAGCAGAACTATTCTTTTGATTGTCACTTTGCTTGCTCTGTTTTGCATCTGTTTAATCCTGAGGTTTGACACTACGGCCCTTAAAAGTAGTCATATTCTATATTTGCTTGAGGACAAGCAAAAGCTAAGTGTGAGGAAGTTTGATAAGTGTAAAATATATCTATTCTTAGGACTTTAATTCTTCCTATTTTGATAACAGTTTATGTTATATTTCTCACTTATCATATGCTTTACTAAGATCTGTGTCTAGACGAGAGCTGATGCATTTTAGTGTCAAATGCAGGAAAATATTAATATATAGATATAATATATATATATAGATATATATATATATATATATATATATATATATATATATATCTATATATATATTATATAATATTAATATATTATTATTATATATATATACACACACGCTCAACACAAAGAAAATTTGTCATCAATCACATGGGCTGCTCGTGCATACAAATCATCCACTATTGCAACACAAAAGTCACGATCACATGACTTTGGTGGCTTAGAGAAGATCACATGCAGCTGCAATTAGGATTAATACATAATTTAGGGGCTGGAAAAGATGAAGGTGGGCCGGCATTTGTTAAAAAAAAAGAAACCAAGCACTCACGTGAGTTATTAATGTTGATGTGTTGATGTGGAGCTGCACTTAATCAATCTTTAACAACTTGGCGCGGACGACTCATACGAGTCCGCCTCCTTTCGAGCGGACACGACACAGAGGAAACCGCCTCATTAGGCGCGGACAGTAGCAGGCGCGCATGAACTGAAGCGGACGTGACTAAAATGCGAACAGTCTTCTTTCTTCTTTCGCGGCGCCGCACTCGAACTGCTCTTCATTAATATCGACGGCGCCCACCTTAATTTGTGCACGCGTGACGCCGGCTCTGTCTGTTTGAAATCAATTCTCTGACTGCAAATCTTCGCGGATCTGCTCAATCAACTCCAACGCCATCTACTCACCTACTGCACCGTCCCTCTGTTGTTTGCTTCTCATTTCTTCTGCCTATAAAAGCCAACGCTCATCTTCAGTATTAATTATCCCTTCTTCAAATCCAAAGCTAGCTCACTCACCACACTCGCTCACCACGTACGACCACATCAATTTCTATTCTCTCCGTTTTCTCCATTTTTATTTGTCTTTCCACCACACCACATCACTGCCATTAATTAGTATTATTATTACGGACGACGTGAATACAGAGGCAGAGCTAGGATTCAGAGTCAACTTGCTAGCTGGAGTTTTCTCTACCCTTTCTCTTATTTTGTTAAAATGTTGTTTATATATAGTTATGTTTAATTAATAAACTTAAAGCCCTCCCAGGTTTGGGATGCGGGCCTATTTTATATATTTATGTTATGTTAAGCTTCCCACTATGATTTTATCTAAAGTAGTAGTTTAATTCCAGTTCTTCATCTGCTTTAATTCTCTGATCAATTATTAAAGTTATATTGTAGTTTCTAATCAACACGCGAGAGCTGAGATAGTAAGCAAGACATAGGAATTAAACCTGATTAACAGCTAGAAGCCTGATCCGGCCTATAGGTTAATTAGTCTCAAATAGAAGCTGTTCTTTATGCGATTGGTTGTGTCCGGATTAGAGCATTAGTCTGCTGCTAGTTCTAGCAACTGGTTAGGGTTCGTTAGATTTAGTCGTCAACGAATTATTTATAGTTTCTGAGTTATTACTTAAGTGGTAAAGTTTATATTAATATGATTGGATAAAATAGGTGAGCAGAACAACCCGGGGCGCTTTCTCAAAAACAAAAAGACAAAAATATTGTTTTTATTATTTTTTTTGTTCAGGTTAGGTTTTTTGATTATTTCTTCTCCTTAAAAATGATAAAATCTATTTACTAGAAGTCTCAGTAAATCTAATCCACTGTCAGTTATCCACAGCGAGGTCCCCAAGAGTATGACAACCCCACGAATCCACTATCCCGCAAAACGATTAGGTACACTGCCTAAATGGTAGAAGTAGTCACATATTTCTCCAACAGTTGTATTGTACTGTGACCGATTGTGATTGTGCTTGGACTTCTAACTTATTCCTAACAAGCTAACCAATCTAACTTAAATTGGTAATTAAATTGGAATGAGTAGAAGTCCGATATAGTTTCGGCCACGTGTGAGGATGCGGAGTCACGAGAGGTTGGCTCCAATTCCTGACTCTTAAACTGGTCTGCGGCCCAAATCCCTTAAGTGGGTAGCATCCCGGATTGGTGAGTCAAGTAAATCCCGGTGGTGGGACGGTGTAGTCCCCGGGCCGGAGGTCATACCGACTTAACTTGAGTATGAGTAAGTAAATAAGAATGAGTAAGTAAGTAAATGAAAGTAAGTAAGTAAAGTAAGAGTAAGAATGTGTAATGAGTAAAGAGTAAATAGCATTCCGATTAACCCGGATGCGTAAATTGGCTAACACGGTGAAGGTAAGTGTGTGTGCTATTGTATTGCTATCTTGCATTGTATGAAGTATTGTATATGCATGTATGTTGTATGTAAAGCATGTATGTATGAAATTAATGAATCGCATGTTTAGTGGACGTCAAATAGTCGGCGTGCCCTAGCTAGCACGCGGTATATGCGGAGTTCATGCGCAGCTTTTGCTGAGCCCCTTGGGGCGATGTTTTTACTACACACAGGTACAAGAGAAGGATGAAGGCTGTGAAGAGATGTAGCTAGTTCCTTTTGTCTTCTTTTTTTCTTTTTTTGGATTGTAAACAATGAATGATGAATGGTGTACTAAGTTGTACACGGCTGTAGTTTGATTAGCCGGTGTACCATGGGGTACACCTTTTTGGATATATAGAGGATGGTGAATTGGTATAGATGAGTAGCCGGTAGAAACTCATTCTTTTGGTAAACTTGGAAAGTTGTAATTGAATATACTTTAAATACTCGGTGATCCAGGATTGTAAGCATGTTATGTTTTTGGAATGGGTAAGTAATTATAGTAGCTCGGTATACTATGATCATCAGACCGTTACTGTAAGTAAGGTAAGCCTAGCTAGTTGTATGGGCGGTTAGCGGCGTTGTATCACCCGCCGTAGTAATAGTAGTAATTCCACTGCGAACTGATAGGATTAACAGGACGATTAGACTGTAAGCATAGGATTAACGGTAGGGGTGTTACAAAAAGTGGTATCAGAGCGTAGTTACGCTCTGATGTCCTTAGTTACCGAGCATAGGGGATTACCGAGTTAGGATTTCAACCGTCTTAAGACGGATACTTAGAAACCTAACTAGGAACTACCGTCGATAATAACGGATACCCTTGACGTTCTTAGGAACGATACCTTGTTTAAATTCAAGACCCCTTGGTCACATGTACAAAGCCTAATGTAAATGCTAAATGTTCAGATGTCAGGACGAGATCGAGGCCTACCTAGGGGAGAGACATCTGATGGACCCGGCGCGCAGACGATAGCAGAGATCGTTGCCGCCACGGTAGCGCAGATGCTACCACAAGTAATCAATGCGATGCAACAAAACCAACAGAACCAAGCGGGGCCAATCCCTCCCCCTCCACCCAGAGAAGCGAACTGGGTAAAAGCTGTAGCGGAACTCCGCCCTCCTTGCTTCAGGGGCAAGAGTGATCCGGCTAAGCTAGAAGCCTATATCTCCGAGATGGAGACGACGTTTGAAACCCTCGAAGCTCCTGCTGGAGTTTGAGTTAGAGTTGCTGCCTACTATCTGAAAGGTGTAGCCATGGATTGGTAGAAGCTGGTCAAGCATGAGCACGTCAACGACCCCACCTTCGACTGGGAGTCCTTTGCCTCACTCCTCCGATCCAAATACTACCCGGAGCACGTGAAAACCAAGAAAAGGCTAGAGCTGGATGCCTTGAAAATGACAGACAAGATGTCTGTGGATGAGTACTACCGTACTTTCTCCTCCATTCTCTGTCTTCTACCCGATCTAGGATACACCGGCCAGGTGTTGGTCGATCGCTTCTATGGCGGTCTGAGCCATCGCCTTCAGTACGGTATGGGCTACACTCGATTTACCTCCCTTCAGGTAAATATCGGTTAACCCTTAGTATCATTTCAATTCCTTAAATTCCTTGAATTCCTTGAATCTTTTTCCCTACCTCTTTAAGTAAGAATCCCGGCTAATTAATAAATTGTCAGTTAATTGAATGAGGTCCCTGAGATCGACAATCCCCACTCATTCACTATTACGTAAAATGATAGGTACACTTCTTAGAAGGTATAAAGATGGTAACATATTTTTGTGCTACAACTTTCAAAACCAGATTCAAGAAAGGCCATTCCAGCCTATTATAAGCTGCTGGGATCAACCTTGCACGAGAAGAAACCTTTTTTCCTAGCTTTTGATCTAGCAATACAATGATGAAGTTCCCCCAGTGAGAATCACATTAGTCTATCTTTGAGAAACCGGATTTGGTTTAGCAAAATAATGAAGGGGAGGATATTTTGGATACGGTTGGCTAGGACTTTTGTGACTACTTTATACACAAAAATGCATAAAGCGATGGGGTGAAACTTTGTAAGTGAAGTGGATCCTTTTTTCTTTGGTACGAGGGTAATGTAGTAGTCGTTAAGAAGGGGGGTTACCATCAAGGATGTGCAGGACTACAAAAGTGACTAGATCTCCAACAGAAGGTCGTAATGTTTTGAAGAAGGCTCCATTACAGCCATAAGGATGTGGAGCTTTGTTAGATCTCAGTTGTTTGACAAAAAGAACAACTTCAGTAGAGGAGCATGGGGTCTTAAGTGTTTCGATAAGTTAACTGGGAATAATGTCATTAACTGCATCAGTAAACCTTGATGCATTACCCCCAAGAGAGGCTTGCAATAGCTCTTGGAAGTAGGCCTTCGATATTTTGTCAAAATCATTCCACTCAAGCTTCATGTTTCCATATTCATCCAATAAACCAAATATTTCATTTCTAAACCGGTTAACAAAAGATTTACTATTAAAGAAAGCTGTGTTTTTGTCACTCTCTTTGATCTACTTGTCCCTAGATCTTTGTTTCCGCCATATTTCATCTTTCATATGGAGGAGTTCAATCTCAGTCAGGAGTCTTTTCCGATTAGAAATTTCCCAGTTGTTTTGATAGCCATTGGAGATAGATTCTAATTCATTCTTTTTGGAGGAAAATTTGGACTTGATCTTGAAGTAAGACTAGTCATTCCACTCAATGAGTTTCTTTGCACACCTTTTGATCTTACTCATCAAATTATAACCAGATGTGCCCCAGTTGGATTCTAAAATTTCTCTACATCTCTTATCTACTAACCACATTCGTAAACCGAAACATTTTACTAGGTTTTTTGTGGCTGCCAAAAAAATTGATGAGGATAGAGCAATAGTCACATAAATGGCAGGGAATTTGGATAAAATATCTCTAGAGCAAAAATCCCTATCTAATTTACTAATAGTCAGGTAGAGGAAAGGTTATCCTTCAGTAAAGGTATAAGGGCTTCCAACAAAGCCTAAATCAAGAAGACCAGCTTGGGAGATAGTGTCCCTAAAAGGGGCCATCTGACCATCTCCTTTCATATTCCCTCCTTTTTTTCACTCTCAAGAATAATTTGGTTAAACTCCCCCACAATAATCCAAGGGATGCTCACTTGTTACTTTAAAAGTAATAACAATGTCCAAGATTAATACTTAAGATTCCAGTTAGACCAGCCATAAAAACCAGTAAAGTGGAAAGGTGTTATACCAGACAAAGTAACCTCTGTAGTATTATGATGCTTGGTGATGTTGATCAAGGTGACATCAATTCTCTTTTTCCATGTCAATAACTGGCCTCCACTTCTCTCAGCACTTGATACAAGAATTCCATCATACTCTTTCCATTTTTCCAAATTTGATTCGTCTCAGGAATGGATCTATGGATCTCCATCAAATACACTAGTTTGGGTTTATGGTTTCTGAGCAAGCTAGTGACCCAAACTACTGGACTAGGGCAACCTAATCCCCGATAGTTAAAATAAAGGCAAGTCATTGGGGTAACTTCTCATCAGCAAGGTCTGCCTTTTTTCAAACAAAACTATAGTAATTAGACTCCTCTAGCTCATCCACATCACATGGTGAGCTTATCATTAGAGGTTTGAGGTTATAGGTTTTCTATTTTTTGAATTTAAATTTGTTGGAACCCAAGGTTTTGCTGATAATGGCAACAAAGTAAGTCTGGTGACAAAAGAAGTATCATTGATAATAGCATCAGAGTAAGTTTGGACGATGAGGGAGTCTAACTACGGAAGGAGTCGTTCTACGACATAATATTCTCCTGGAACGTTCTAGAAGTTATAAGGCGAGCCTCTACTGTTAAAACGTGGAGACATTCATGGAAATAACTGCTACACACGTTCACATATAACCATCTTTGAAAATCAAGGCAGTCAAAGTTAAAGAGCGCCAGAACGAGTCCCTCTGCAGAGCAGTTGAGATATTTCCCACCCAATGCGTAGTGGGAAGATGTGGGACGTCATGGAAACACCATTTGACACATCATGGGAGTAGTTACTTCGGGTTTTGTCAATATTTAAGCATGTAGAAGTCATTTGCAATACTTGGAGCTTTCACTTCCACATTTAGAGAGAGAAAGAGAGTCATATTGAGAGAGATATTGATAAGTGTGAAACATATAGGCTTTTGAGGGTCTAATTACCTTATAATCTATAACAATTCAGGTAATGTTTCCCACTTATTATGTGTTTCTCCTAAGATTGATGTTCTGATATGAACTGATGCATTTTATATGCTAAATATAGGGAAAACCCAGGGAAATGAAGATTTTACATCATAAGGAATTCAATGCAACAAACGGGGAACAAATCCGGAAAAAGAGGCAAAGATTGGTCACGTCCGGGTCAAGATAGCCGGACGCAAATCCGGACGTCACATGTCCGGATCCGGACGCAAGCCGGACGTGACCTAAATTCCAGATCCGAGAGTTTGTGTCTTGTCCGGATCTGGACACAGATCCGGACACAACCCGAGTTTCAGATCCAAAACCGCTGTCTCAGGTCCGGATCCGGACACAGATCCGGACATCACACAGAAACAAAAAATAAAAACGCATGCGCTGATAATCGGGCTTTCGGCGCAATTAACAGCCGAGCGGCGGTTTAGCCCATGCTTCCCCTAAATTAAGGCACGACCATGCTCAATTAATTTCCCAACTCACCATACCACTAACCTATGTTTTCCTCTCAGCCTATTTAAACCCTGCTCCTGCTGCCATTTCAATTCGTACCAGACTCCCTGAGTCTAAACATACACTCTCCTCTCCCTCCACATACCTGCTCATCCACGAAATCCTTCATCTCCATTCACAAATCTTTCTCCGTAACTCTTCTCCCTCACTCACAGACAGAAACCTGCTCGCGGTGCTTCATTTAGCCGCGTCCGGATTGACGTCTAGATCCGGACAGACCCAGGACAACGCGTCCGGATCGACGTCCAACCCCAGATAGCCGGACGTGACACAGACGATAATGGACACTGCAGAATCGGCGGCTCCTAAAATCATTTTTCTGCTAAATCCCTCTATCCTTATGCTGTTTATATTGAGCATTGTTATTTTGTCTATGGCTGAGTAGTCACTTTTAATTTCGGTTTACTATGTATCTCTAGAATAATTATTTCTGAACCTTTGTGATTTTCAGTACAATAGAATAAAGTTTTTTCCCTTATGAATTCCTAAACTTGTTAATCTGATCAATTAACTGAGTTTATCAGTTTGTTAGCTTATAAGTGAGAACTGCGGCTATCAATTGACTACAGGGAAAGAACCAGTTAGTATAGAGATGGTAATTCCTCTAAACACTAGCTGACCATTAATCTAGACTACACTTAAAGCAATTAGTAAACAGTGGATTCATAACGAGAGTTAGGATTCGGTCTTTGCTAATTAGAATTCGTGGAGCGGGAGACCGAATACGAGTTATCCTTATTCTAGGGTTTTATTCAGAATTCTGTAGAAATCACTTAGGGGAAGAAATTGCAAACCTAGAGAGAAGTAGTAAACCGGAATTTCCTTTATCAAACAAAATCAAATCAATAGTTTACCTGTTATTTATTGCTTAGTAGTGAACTCTTTTACAGCATTCACCATCACATACAAAAACCCCAAATTCCTGTTGTTTTATACTATTGTTTTGTGTGTAAGTAGAAATTAAACTAGACACTGCCTCCTCTGGTTCGATACTCAGGGAATACTCCGAGATTTAAAACTTGCTATAATCGACCGGTACACTTGCCGTTAGGTTAAACCCCCAACAACAATTTACCGTTAGGTTTTTACCCCAACAAGTTTTTGGCGCCGCTGCCGGGGAGGCACGGTTGCTTAGTTTAATTTTTATATTGGTATTATCTCATTTAATTTTTTTTTGTTTTGCTTTTTAGTTTATTTTTGTTTTTTTATTTTATTTTATCCGTTTGAGTTTACTTTTACAACTACATTACTATCAGTTATCTGATTTTGGTTTATGGTTAAAACTCGTTCTGAAGGCAATCCTGAATTTGAGCTGGAACCTGAGATAGAGCGACTTACTAGAAGAAGTCGTCAGGGATTGGTACTGGAGTCTACAGTTGAGCTAGAAGTGTTTTTCAAGGACTCACCAGGTGATACCTTTGTTCCAGAAGAAGAGTATTATGGACGGTATCAGCCAAGAAAGAAGGATGAATGACTACACTCGTCCGAATGTGGAGGGACTCACATCACCAATAGTAATCCCTGCACTACCGGAAGGGGTAGAGTGGCAATTCAAGACCCATTATGTCACGATGGTCCTGAATGCTCCACAGTTCAGTGGAACAGTTACTGAAGACCCAAATGTTCATCTTACATCCTTCCTGCGATTGGTTGGAGCATGTTCAACACCAGCTTCTCAGGAGGTAGCCAGGCTAACCTTGTTTCCTTTTTCACTCAGGGACAGAGCTGCAGAGTGGCTGAACTCCCTATCTCCAAACAGCATCACTTCTTGGAGTGAGCTGGCAAATGCGTTCCTAGCAAAGTATTTTCCACCGTCCCGAATGCTGTCAATGAGAGGTGAGATCACGAACTTCAAACAGTATAGCGGTGAAACTCTCTCTGAAGCATGGGAGCGATTCAAAGGAATTGTAAGAAGAGTGCCACATCATGGTCTGGGAGAGGAAGTTGTATTGCAATCATTTTATAAGGATCTAGACCCCCAGAGCCGTCTATTAGTTGATACCTGTGCAGGAGGAAGTCTTATGGAGCTTCCAATCACCAGGATAAAGGAGTTGTTGGAAACTCTTTCCAACTCAGCTAACCAATGGGGAGGTGCTAGAGCGGCTACTGAGATTTTTCCAAAGAAGAATGCAGGAATTTATGAGGTGGACTCGAATACCCTCTTAGCTGCTAAGATGGATAGCATTTCTAAGCAGTTTGAGAAGATTGCACATTGATGAAACCAAAATCAAACGCATCGGCTATCACTGATTCATTCCCTCAATGTGAGTATTGTGGTAGAGGTTCTAACATGTGCCAGTGTGTTCCACCGCAAGAAGAGGCAGCAAACTATGTTGGTAACAGACCGGGTAATTATTTCGGGAATCAAGGCAACCCGGGTTACCATTCTCAGCAGCAGAATCGTTATCAAGCTGGCGGTAACACAATTACAACCAAAGACCCCAACAGCAGTATAATTCCTCTTATCAGAAGCAGCCACTACAGAGTCAGCAAGTGCAGAATACGGGTGCTGGTGCGTCCTCTAGTATGGATGAAGTTCTGGCCAGAATGAATGACTTCATCACGGTTAACACCAAGAAATTTAATGAGCTGGATGCTTTCAATCAGGAGCAGAGGACCTTCAACAAAGATCAAAGAACATTCAATAGAACTCGAGACTCAGCTATCCTAATATCACAGTAGTTGGCTCAGCGTCCATTGGGTTCTTTTTCCGTCGTCAGTCAGAGCAGAATCCGAGAGAGCATGCCAGGCAATCACGTTGAGGAGTGGTACACAACTTGACCCTGTATCCCTGAAGCTGAGGCTCCTCTTCCTAATGTTGAGCGAAATGAAGAAACTGCACCAGCAGGTTCTCAGGAGGAACCAGTTGAAGAGGAGTGGGGGACCTTAGCAAGACTCCTAAGATTCCCACACCTCCACGCCGCGCATTGATGAAGCACCGGTTCCTTTCCAAACCGTTGAAGAAGAGAGACTGGATGAGCCAGTTTGGTAGTTTCTTAGAGTATCTTTAAGAAACTAACCATTAACATTCCTTTTTCTGAAGCGTTGAAGCAGATGGTCAGAGATATGCGAGTTCATGAAGGACATCCGTCCATAATACGGTCTTTTAGGTGGAGAAGGATACTGTGCAGCTTATCGAGAGCGTTCAGCCGTCTTCGTCGAGAAGCTTCCACCTAAGCTTATGAAATCAGGTACTCCGGTCATACCTTGCGCGATAGGTAATGTGAAGTGTGGTAATGGGTTTATGTGACTTAGGTGCGAGTATTAATTTATGCCCTTATCAATGTATTTGAAGCTTGGTTTAGGAGAATGTGAACCTACCCGAATTACTCTGCAACTTAGCTGATAGGTCAATCATCCTACCTAAAGGGGTGGTAAGAGGATTTAATTGTTTTGGGTTGGTACTTTTGCTTGTGCTTGCCCGACTTACTTGTTATTTTAGACATGGAGAGGACAAGGTAGTACAGCTTATCTTGGTCGCCATTCATGCATACACAGGAAGACCCTCATTGATGTTGAAGAGGGAAGATTATACTGCGGTTACATGATGAGCACTTGTATTTGATATGACCAAGGCTACTACCCACCCTTCGATGTTCATGCTTGTTTCAGTTTAGATTGTATTGATACCTTGATGCAGGACTATTCTTACAGCCCCACGGAGCTGGATGCATTGGAGAAGTGCTTGGTAGAATCCATAGAACAGCTCATGATGATTCTGAGGTTTCTGATGCAGCATTTCAGCTTGCTGCTGGGAGGCCATAGGAAGAACCACAGAATCGAAGAGGAACCGCTGGACGAGTTCCAAAGACGCTAGCTCCTTCTGTGGACTCACCACCTTCCCTTGAAATTAACACCTCTTCCTAGTCACCTTAAATATGCTTTTTCTTAGTTCCTCCATCTGATTTGCCTGTCATTATTTCTAATAGTTTAACCAATGAACAGGAGAAAGCCTTGTTGCAGGTTCTAAAGAGGAACAAAGAGGCACTAGGGTGGTCCATTTCTGATATCAAAGGCATTGCCCCTACGTTCTGCACTCACCGCATTTACCTTAAGGAGAATTACAAACCAACGAGACAGCCTCAGCAAAGACTGAACCCGCACATGAAAGAGGTGGTTAAGAAGGAGGTTATCAAGCTCTTAGATGCAGGTATCATCTACCCGATTTCTGACAGCGAATGGGTAAGTCCTACACAGGTACTACCTAAGAAAGGAGGTTTAACTGTGGTGCCTAATGATAAAGGTGAATTAATTCCTCAGCGTACTATTACCGGGCATAGAGTTTGCATTGATTATAGGAAATTAAATGTCGCCACTAGGAAGGACCATTTCTCCCTTCCCTTTATTGACCAGATGCTAGAGAGGCTTGCAGGACAAGAATATTATTGTTTCTTAGATGGTTACTCCGGTTATTTTCAGATTCCAATTGCTAAGGAAGACCAAGAGAAAACCACTTTTACATGTCCGTATGGTACTTATGCTTATCGACGCATGCCCTTTGGTTTGTGTAATGCACCTGCTACATTTCAACGATGCATGACTGCTATCTTTGCTGATTTTATTGAAAAGTGCATCAAAATATTTATGGATGATTTTTTCTGTCTTTGGACTGACTTTTGATTCATGTTTGAGAAACTTGGATTTAATCTTAGCTAGATGCAAGGAAACTAACCTGGTACTCAATTGGGAGAAGTGCCACTTCATGGTGCAGGAAGGAATCGTGCTCGGACATAAGATTTCTAAGAAAGGGATCGAGGTAGACAAATCAAAGGTTGAAGTAATAGAGCAGCTGCCACCACCATCATCGGTAAAGGATGTCCGAAGCTTTCTCAGTCACGCAGGATTTTATAGGTGTTTTGTTAAGGATTTTTCTAAGATCTCTAAGCCTCTTTGCGATTTATTACTTAAGGATGCTAAATTTGAGTTTACAAAAGAGTGCTTAGATGCGTTTAATTTGCTTAAAGCTAAGTTGGTTTCTACACCTATTATTGTTGCTCCTGATTGGTCGTTGCCTTTCGAGATTATGTGTGATGCCAGCGATTACGCATTGGGAGCAGCTTTGGGTCAGAGGCATGACAAGGTATTGAGGATAGTGTACTATGCTAGTAAGACAATGAATGAGGTGCAGAAGAACTACGCCACGACGGAGAAGGAGCTGCTGGCGATTGTCTTTGCTTGTGATAAGTTTCGACCGTACATCATTGGCAACAAAGTCATCATGCACACCGACTACTCCGCTCTCAGGTATCTCTTTGAAAAGGTTGACGCTAAACCTCGTTTGATCAGATGGATTTTGCTTTTGCAGGAATTTGACATTGAGATTAGAGGCAAACCTGGAGTGCAGAACGGAGTAGCGGATCACTTATCCCGTATGGAAGTTCCAGATGATGGCAGGATGATCAATGAGTATTTCCTTGATGAGTATGTCTACATGATCGGTCATTCCACAGACCCTTGGTATGCTGATATTGCAAACTACCTCGCCAAGGGCATCGTTCCTCCAGAGTTGTCATATCAGCAGAAGAAGAAGTTATTCTCCATGGTCAAGCATTACCTTTGGGACGACCCGTTTCTGTTTAAGGTCTGTGCAGATGGTATGATTCGTCGTTGTGTATATGAGAATGAAGCTAGAGACATCATGACGCATTGCCATTCTAGAGAAGCAGGGGGTCATTTTGGTCCGGCTAGGACAGCCGCGAAAGTTTTGGAGGCTGGCTTCTTCTGGAAGAACTTGAACAAGGACTGTTATCAGTTTGTTTCCATATGCGACCAATGTCAGAGGCAGGGGAATTTATCCAGACGCCACGATATGCCATTGAATTCGATCTTGGAGGTTGAGCCGTTCAATCTTTGGGGCATTGATTTCATGGGCCCGTTTCCATCATCTCAAGGTAACCTCTACATCTTGGTAGCAGTAGATTATGTCACCAAGTGGGCTGAAGTGATAGCAGCACCTACCAATGATGCAAGAGTGGTGCTTAAGTTTTTAAAGAAGAATATCTTTACCCGTTTTGGTGTCCCACGAGCAATCATTAGTGACGGAGGCACACACTTCTGCAACAAACAGTTTGAAGCTCTTCTGCAGAAGTATGGTGTCCGGCATAAGGTTTCTCTACCGTATCATCCACAGACGAACGGGCTAGCCGAGATCACCAACAGGGAACTTAAGTAGATCCTCCAGAAATCGGTTACATCCTCGAGGCGAGACTGGTCCCTTAAGCTAGATGACGCCTTGTGGGCATACCGCACTGCCTTTAAAACACCTTTAGGTATGTCTCCATACAAGTTGGTTTATGGCAAGGCGTGTCACTTACCTATGGAGCTGGAGCACAAGTCTTTTTGGGCACTCAAGGCATTGAATTTTGATCTCCAAAAGGCTGGTGAGAAGCGTAAGCTACAACTGTGTGATCTGGAGGAATTTAGAGAGACAACTTATGAAAACGCCAAGATCTATAAGGAGAAGACGAAGAGGTGGCATGATAAGCTATTGGTCAAGCGTGAGTTTCACGTGGGGGATAAGGTTCTTCTATTCAACTCCCGCCTGAAACTATTCCCAGGAAAGTTAAAATCTCGTTGGTCCGGCCCATTCACAGTGACAAGTGCCTCACCTTATGGAGCCATTGATCTAATCAACACAGAAGGTGAGACATTCAAAGTCAACGGATCCTAGCTAAAACATTATTTGAGTAGTAACAGTGTCGAAGTTCACTCGGTGATCACTGTTTACAACCCGCCATGCTGAGTACACAATTGAACGGTCTAGCCAAAGACCGAAAAGATGGGTAGCTTGGTGGGAGGCAACCCACCAGTATAAAATCTCTCCTACACTTTCTTTTTGTTGGAAATAATTTTCTTTTGATCTCTTGTGCATTTTTCACATTTTACTATTCTACTGCAAGAGACCCGACTACCCTCTTTGAATAAAATAACTGATAAGTGCGAAATATATAGACTTTTAAGGGTTTAATTACCTTACAATTTGTAGTATTTTAAGTAATATTTCTCACTTATCTTATGATTTTACTAGATTTATGTTTTAATATGAATTGATATATTTTATGTATTAAATGTAGGAAAAAGTGTTGGAATCAAGTAGTTTACTTCACAAGCTTCCCAACGCAACAAACGGCGAGTAAAACGGACTTATAACGAAAAATCTGGAGCCGATTCAAGTATACTCGTTTATATATATATATATATATATATATATATATATATATATATATATATATATATATATATATATGTATAATATATACTTACATCTCTTATCTCGCGGACGACAGAGAGGCAACCGCGAGGCGGTTGAGACAGAGGAGACCGCCTCATAACAGGCGGACAAGATAGAGGCGACCGCGAGGCGGACAACATAGAGTGCCGCCACTTAAGTGGCGGACAACTCTAATGCAACCGCGAGGCGGACAAGAGACAGTGGCGGACACGTATAGTGTCCGAAAATTAACGGGTTATCTTCTAGCCTCGCTCTGCAACTTGAGACGCGCCTACCAGAAATCACGCCCGCGTTTCAGCTTTGTCCCCTGCGCAATCAATAGCTGCAATCAATGGGGAGCTGCAATCATCGAGCTCAATCAATGAAGCTGTGTGCTTCTTCTTCCTCTATAAATACCAGCTTCTCCTTACTGAGTGTCCTTCCGGAGGCTCCTTCCGTGGTTCCTCTGGAGTTCCAATTCACACACCATCTCATTTCTCTCCTTCCGCCTTCTCCATTTTATTTATTTTACATTCCACTAAATCCACCTCTAGCCTACGTACACAAAATAGCAGAGTGAGACGGAGTGATTACGGATGATTTCTATTACTCTTGTCTCTGTCTATCTATTTAATATGTTAGGCTAGTTTACGTTCGCTTTGGGAATAATTATTATGTTCTGTATTAATTATGCAATGTTTTTACTGGTTTTAATTTAATGAAGTTTGTTACGCTTAAAGCTCATCTCTCGCCTTTTTAATAAATGTCATGAGTTTATTAAATTGCTTGCTAAGTCTATTTTGATCAGACCAGGTGATAAATAGATAGGTTGATTAAGCCGTAAATCTGGAGAAAGCTCTATTATGATTTAATGAGTTAGTATTTTCAGATGCAATTATATTTCCTGGAATTTAATGTCCGTTTACATAAGAGTGCTCGAACCTTGATTAGACCGAGCATTTCTGGTAAACGAGTTCTTATGAGGCTATGACTTAGTCCTTAGGATAATTTAAGGAATTTTGCCAAACAATTATAATTAAACCAGTAGGAATAGCATGAAAGAGCAGATAATATTAATCTGAACCAGAGTCCCGTTTAGTTTATTTGCTTACTTAGTTAATTTTATTAACTGTTTTTATTTATATTTAACAAGTCAATTAATCCCCCCTCCTGTGACACGCTTAGGTACTTAATATGTACATTAGTCCCGTGGTTCGATATCCGGTCGCTTACATTTCACTATACTACTGCGACCGGGATTTGTTTGCAGCCCGACGTTTATTTTGGGTTTTAATTTCTTTTCTTTAATTTTAATTACACCACTTAAACCACTCACAATATAACGTCTGCAAAATGGCGCCGTTGCCGGGGACTAGATTTATTCTAGTTCCTAAGCTCCGGATTATTCACCTGTTTAATTATAAATATTTTGTTCTTTTTAATCTGTTAATATATGTCATAATATTTTGTTTGATGTTAATATTAATTATCTACTATATTTTGTTAATATTAATTATCTAATAATCTGTTAATATTAATTGGACATTTGGACAATTGGACACCTGACTTTGGCCATCTAACTCGGACATCTAACTTTAAACATCTAATTCTAACTTCTAACATTTATTTCCATTGTCTCTAACATTTTATTTCCATTGTCTCTAACATTTAATTTCCATTGTCCTTAACATTTAATTTTATGTAATTAACCCGCTAACTTATAATTTATGTAATCTAACTACTAATTATTATTTTATGTGTACTAATGTTTATCTGTTTATTTCTAGCTCGTATGTTACAAGTTAAATCGAAAAAAAAAAACGAAACAGGGGTTGTCCGCTAGGACAACCGCCCCGTTTGCTCGCGGTCGCCCCACTCTTGACCGCCACTTAACTCGCGGACGCTACACACGCGACCGCCTCGCGGTCGACTCCACTCTTGTCCGCCAGATATCGTGCGGACGCCACACAAGAGACCGCCTCGCGGTCGTGCTTCAGAATGAAAAAAAAATGGCTAAACGCCGCGTTTCATTCCAGTTTCCCCATTCATTGCTCAACCGAACAGAGAGAAGAACGAGAGCCGCGAATCGCCCTCCCCTTCAATCACATCTTCCTCTCTTCCAAATCTTCAAGGTTAGTACCGAAATCTCGTTTTTCAATTTCTACGTTTCTATAGCTTCAAATCGTAAATGATGAACTACATTAGGAGAAATTAAGGACTGAAGTTTCGAATCCCTAATTTAAATTCGAAATTTCGAACTCTAATTGCTAATTTGTCTCGAATTTGTCCTATAATTGTATAATCTACATACACAAGGTTAAATCTTCACTATTACACTTAGTTTGGGTGTTTTGTTGAATTCAAAATTGAAGGATGATAGTTACGAAAATCATTGTTAAACTAGCATTTTCAGTTTTATTTAGCCTTGATTATTAAACGAGTAGATTATGATTATAGGTTATTATTTATAGATTTGATTGTGACGGTACTAAAACCTTGATCTGACTGAATTTTTGTGGAGAAACGAAGAATTTTAGGGGAGACTCTGTCGAATTTTCGACAGAATTTGTGTTGTATAATTATTCTGTTTATGTTTATTATTTGTTTCATCTTTTTCTATTTTTATTAATTTACGGAGTTGTTTATGTTAAACTAATGTTCTGTTTGATATTAATTTATGTTTATTAACTTTTTGTTGTTATTATTGTTATTTTTATTGTTTTTGTTGATTTTTTATGTTTTTGTTTATTAATTTTTATGTTATTATGTCTAGTAATTTTCATGTTTATTACTATTTTAATATTTTATTGTTATGCTGTTAATGTTGTTTGCTTTTAATTTTAAATAATATATTAGTATGCCTCGTAATCGTGGTGGCGACTGCCCTGGAGCATCATCTTCTTCTGCACCTCGTCTTCAGGACGATGGTTTTGTCTCAGTAGAGGCTCGTGCCTGGTTCGATCAGGGCAAGGACTTTATCATAGAGAGGAAAATTGAGCCGGCAGTGCTAGCGGCTGCAGGGGTGGATACTATATTTGCCAGGCTAGGACTTTCAGAGGTCCTAAAGTTAGGAGAGGGAGTCTTTGCTCCGGACTTAGCTCGAGAGTTTTATGCTAATGCCCGGGCAGGCGATATGAGCATTACTTCTTATATACGCCATCACCCCGTGGAGATCACACCCTCGACTTTCACTTCTCTCCTGCACATCCCGGATGGTCCTGGTGATATCCGAGGATTCACAGAGGAGTACTGCAGAGGTCGAAGTCCAGGTGGCTTCAGGTTGTAGGTCGGAGGACCCGACGTAGAGGGGAGGAGGAGAAGGATGTCCTCCCGTTCGCTAGCTTCCCCACGCTGACTCAGAGGCTTCTCCTGGAGATCCTCAGTCATCAGATTCGCCCATCTGGGGCGCATGATGCTTCTGAAGAGGATTGTGCCTTACTTGACTACTTCCTAGGACCATTTCCTCCCGCTCAGCGCATCTCCTTTAGCCACGTCATGTACAGCCAGCTCTATAAGGTGGTCTCCTACATGAGGACGAAGAAGAAGAAGATCACTCCCATTTTTCCCTTCTTCCTCAGTCTCCACATTATCGGTTCTGTCCCATTCCCAGCACAGTTCAGGGAGACTTTAGATCTTCGTCCAGCGAAGCGCTCAGTGTCACTGCTGACTGTGCGGAGCTGGGGCTTTATGCGCTCCGATGACGGTACTTGGGTTAGGAGTGCCGCTGCTCGGTCTTCCACTGCATCATCTACAGCAGCGGGGACCTCTACAGGAGCTACACACTCAGCTGATCCTGACCCACCGTCCGCTGACACGCACAGGGAGAGGAGCCTTATAGGCCGACTACTGACATGATGCAGACCCCTGCTCCTGTACCTTACTCGACAGATCTACAGGCTCAGTTCCAGACCTTCCATCAGAGGTTTGAGAGCTTTGAGCAGAGGGTGATGCAGCGCTTGGACCGGAGTGATGAGATGCATGCACAGACAGCGCAGCAGAATGCGCAGACCGCTCAGCTCCTAGAGCGTCTCCTCGCTCAGTCAGGCCAGGGACCTGCACAGCCTCCACCACCACCACAGTGATTTTATTTTATTTTCTTGTTATTTTAATTTCATTTTATATTTCTCTGACTTTTTGTAGACTATTACTGTTTAAACCTTGTGCTAACATTTGATATATTCAGGAAGGTAACAGTGTGGTTTACTTTATTTTTTTTTATGAATTTTTATTTATGATTTTCATTTAATGATTTTCTTTTGGTTCAATTGGAGTTCTGCTGGCTATATATGATTTTCTTTTCAGAACAAATTCTATGTGAAAATATAGCTGAACTCACCTTTGGAAAGCAACCTCAGTTGCTTTGGAATTTCAATATCTTGGGTTGAACACTTGCACAAACTCAAGTGTGAGGAACGTCTCACCCCTGCCAAAGCTCTAAGTGTGAGGAAGGTTACCTTCCTCAATCTACGATACAAGGGGAGTTTCATTCTCATTTATTATATTAATGTTCAACCTACATGCTTAATCCTTTATGAGTCTGTCATAATTTGAAAGGTCATTTTCTTGATTTAATTCTGAACAATGAGGACATTGCTCCTCTTAAGTGTGAGGAAGGAGAGACCTTTCCCTGAAATTATGACAGTAGTTCGATAATGCCACACTCACTTTTGCTACTCTAAACTGCCTAAATTAAAAAAAATTGTAAAAATGAGATAAATAATTGTAGAAGTGTCTGAAATTATGTCAAGTGACAACTGAAAGGTAGTTTTATTTCAAGGAGTTTGTATAAAATTATTTTCCTTCAAAATACTCTATTTTTACTCAAAAATGATAGATCTGCTAGTTGTAAAAATCAATTTAGTTTAGCTTGGGATTATGGAAATATGTGGAAAGTCAAGGAAAGAAAAGGATAAAGACAAGGTACTCCGCTGTTTATGAATTTTTCTAACCAAAAACAGGCCTCGTCTATCTGGTTATTAAGTTCTTTGGGGTGCTTTAACACCTATCTACCTAAGGTCTCGTGACCTGGGATAGAAGACCCAACACCGCTACAAGGATAGAGAGAAAAGTCTGGGGTACAGAAAAATAATGCAATTCAAAAAAATATATATAAATAATATGTGCTTTGTATATACAATTTGCACATTCAAAAAAATGTAAATATAAATTGCAATTTATATTATGAACATGAGTATGTGGTGTTGAAAGGTATTGCGGAATAAGGCATTACTTCACACCCCTTGTCATCCCGGGTTAGTGAATGAAATTGGTTGGAAATCCCAGGTTAATCTAACTTGTTTTCTGCAGTCTAGTTTTTCTGTGCTTTTATTAAATTGTTCTTCTTCACTGTTTATAAAAACCTACTTCTAAGAGCAGAATTATTCTTTCAAGTTGTCACTTTGTCTAAATTCCCTTTTACACTTATTTAATCTTGTTTTATTATTTGGCTTAGAGATAATTAATTCCTTATTTGCTTGAGGACAAGCAAAAGTCAAGTGTGAGGAAGTTTGATAAGTGCGAAATATATAGACTTTTAAGGGTTTAATTACCTTACAATTTGTAGTATTTTAAGTAATATTTCTCACTTATCTTATGATTTTCCTAGATTTATGTTTTAATATGAATTGATATATTTTATGTATTAAATGTAGGAAAAAGTGTTGGAATCAAGTAATTTACTTCACAAGCTTCCCAACGCAACAAACGGCGAGTAAAACGGGCTTATAACGAAAAATCTGGAGCCGATTCAAGTATACTCGTATTATATATATATATATATAATATATACTTACATCCTCTTATCTCGCGGACGACAGAGAGGCAACCGCGAGGCGGTTGAGACAGAGGAGACCGCCTCATAACAGGCGGACAAGATAGAGGCGACCGCGAGGCGGACAACATAGAGAGTGCCGCCACTTAAGTGGCGGACAACTCTAATGCAACCGCGAGGCGGACAAGAGACAGTGGCGGACACGTATAGTGTCCGAAAATTAACGGGTTATCTTCTACGCCTCGCTCTGCAACTTGAGACGCCGCCTACCAGAAATCACGCCCGCGTTTCAGCTTTGTCCCCTGCGCAATCAATAGCTGCAATCAATGGGGAGCTGCAATCATCGACCTCAATCAATGAAGCTGTGTGCTTCTTCTTCCTCTATAAATACCAGCCTCGTTCGTCCTTACTGAGTGTCCTTTCGGAGGCTCCTTCCGTGGTTCCTCTGGAGTTCCAATTCACACACCATCTCATTTCTCTCCTTCCGCCTTCTCCATTTTATTTATTTTACATTTCACTAAATCCACCTCTAGCCTACATACACAAAATAGCAGAGTGAGACGGAGTGATTACGGATGATTTCTATTACTCTTGTCTCTGTCTATCTATTTAATATGTTAGGCTAGTTTACGTTCGCTTTGGGAATAATTATTATGTTCTGTATCAATTATGCAATGTTTTTACTGGTTTTAATTTAACGAAGTTTGTTACGCTTAAAGCTCATCTCTCGCCTTTTTAATAAATGTCATGAGTTTATTAAATTGCTTGCTAAGTCTATTTTGATCAGACCAGGTGATAAATAGATAGGTTGATTAAGCCGTAAATCTGGAGAAAGCTCTATTATGATTTAATGAGTTAGTATTTTCAGATGCAATTATATTTCCTGGAATTTAATGTCCGTTTACATAAGAGTGCTCGAACCTTGATTAGACCGAGCATTTCTGGTAAACGAGTTCTTATGAGGCTATGACTTAGTCCTTAGGATAATTTAAGGAATTTTGCCAAACAATTATAATTAAACCAGTAGGAATAGCATGAAAGAGCAGATAATATTAATATAAACCAGAGTCCCGCTTAGTTTATTTGCTTACTTAGTTAATTTTATTAACTGTTTTTATTTATATTTAACAAGTCAATTAATCCCCCCTCCTGTGACACGCTTAGGTACTTTAATATGTACATTAGTCCCGTGGTTCGATATCCGGTCGCTTACATTTCACTATACTACTGCGACCGGGATTTGTTTGCAGCCCGACGTTTATTTTGGGTTTTAATTTTTTTCTTTAATTTTAATTACACCACTTAAACCGCTCACAATATAACGTCTGCAATAACTCTGCCTGGTTCCACTTGAGTTCTTCTGGTTTTGCAGATTTAATCTTTCTGGTACTTCATTCTAATGCTAAACTGAACTCAAGTGTGGGGAAATATCATGGCAGTGCTCACCACGGATCAGGGAGTCCTTTAACACTCTTGCTATTTAATTTCTACATTTCTTGTGTTTATTTCATTTTGCTTGATTTAGTAATAGTTCCTTTTTCTTTATAAACCAAGGAGGTGGTTTGGAGTAGTAGTTTTTAAATTATATATATAAAAAAGGAAGCATTACAATGTGTCCGGCTAAGTTTAGCCGGAAGCAAAGCCGGACTCACAAATCTAGCCACGTCCGGTTCCGGACGGTAAAACTGGACATCACTAAAATCGACGCGCGCCGCGATTTTTCTTTTTCTTTTCTCTCCTTTCTTCTTCTTTTTCCTCTATCACGTTCGAACCCCAACAAACACAGTTCCTCCTCCATTTTCGCCCCACCCCAACACACCACCACCACTTCCACTACCGTCGGCGACCTCCACCCCCAGTTCCGACGTCGTCGCGTCGCCAAGACACACCTGAACCACCACCATCGCCTCAATTTTCCCCCCTGTCGATTTCCAAACCGAGAACTTAACCTGAAACAAGTTTTCATCTTCTTTCGATTTCATTTCAAATTTTCCGTCAAATTGTGGTAGAGTAGGTAGATTTTGGCAGTTTATGATGTTAATTGTTGTTGAGATGCGAAACCGTGAACTTTTCTGTGAAATTTGTGAGCTTTCTGGTTGGAGTTTGTGTATTCGACGCCGCTCTGTTCGCGGTGAATTTTTTTAGGGTTTATGACTGCGTCTGGATCTGCGTCCGGCTAAGTTGACCCGGACGTGGACCCGGACATGTACAAATTTTGAATTCTTCTGCAATTGTTTTATAGGTTTATGTTATATTGTTTAATGCTCTTGTTTGTTTTGTTTGGATGTTTTAATGCCTTTATACTCATAGATTAACTTTGTGCAAGAATGTGTTCAAATAGAACTTTCTGCTCGATCGGTTTCGGGTATTTATGTGTCTGTTGCTTCTCCTTTACTGTTTCATGTTATTTCGGTTCCCTAATGCTTTTGTTTATCATATAGATGTCTAGAACTAGAGGAGGAGGTGCTACACGCACGGGGTCCTCTTCGAGGAACCCACGCCCTGATGACCAGTCAGAGCCGGCCTCTACCCCACTCCGACCTGATGGCTTCATCTCTGCTACCGCCTGGGCCTGGTATGAGCAGGGTGGGTCCTTCGTCATCGAGTGGCGCATCACCGCAGAGGCATTAGCTGCCATCAGGCTCACAGATATATTTGATGGTTTTGACATCGGCAACATCTTGCGCATGGGCGAGGGCATCTTCTCTCCAGAGCTGGTACGGGAATTCTACGCCAATGCTGTGGCATCAGACACGACAAACAACATTACATCATACGTGCGCCAGTTCCCAGTGGAGGTAACCCCAGAGACTTTTGGCATTCTTTTATTCCTCCCGGATAATGAGGCGTCACATCTAGATTTTACGGAGGATGAGCTTAGACAGAGTAAGTCTAGGTGGTTGCAAGCGGTCAGGAGTACTACTCGCCGACGGGGTGAGGAGAATAAGACTGTACTCCCGTATGCTCTCCTCTCTTCCCTTCCCCAGAGGACCATTGTAGAGATCCTCAGTCATCAGATCCGGCCTCATGCCAGAAATGATGCTTCTGACGAGGACTGTTTTCTCCTCGACTATCTCCTGGCCGCACCACCTCCACCATCTCAGCAGATTTCGATCCCCTTCGTCATGTTTAGGCATCTGCACAAGGTGGTGACTTATCAGAAGACGAAGAAGAAGATCACCCCCATCTTTCCCATCTTTATTCAGCATCTTCTTACCTCCACCCTCCCCGAGGAGATCTTCACCGGTATTGAGATGAGGGAGGGGGAGACACCCATCTCCGTCGGGACCTTCAGGAGATGGGGCTTCATTTGTCTTGATGATGGCAGCTGGGTGAAGGGCAGCTCAGGTCTCGGGTCCACAGGCACCTCTACGAGTTCCAGCTCTACTCCGGCGCCTACTGCTACCATGGCACCTCCCATGCCCCCAGTGATGAGCATCCCGCCAGAGATGCAGACCATGATGGACTCCATTCTCCAGCAGCAGAGGATGGAGCAGTGCTTTGGGGGTATGGAGCAGCGCTTTGGAGGTATGGAGCAGCAGGTCGAGGATGTGCAGCAGCGTCAGGTGCGCATGGAGGGACACATTGATGATATTCGCCAGACCCAGGAGCACCTCCAGTCATAGCAGACTACTCCCCGGGACACCCAGGCTCTGATCACCCAGCGCATGGAGCGCAGTGATGCCTTTCAGAGAGAGACTGCTCAGTTCATGGCAGAGGCATCTACTCGGCAGAGAGAGGCAGCCCAGTTCATGGCCGACTCCTCAGCTCAGCAGGCCCAGACTAGCCAGCTCTTACAGATGCTCATGGCCCAGATGGGCGCGAGACCTCCGCCACCACCGCCGCCTCAGTGACAGCCATCATATCTTTACTGCTTTCTTTTATTTTTTTTGTTTTTCTGTACTTTTTTTTCTTTAACTTGCTTTACTTTTGTTGTTAAAACTAACAGTAAAACACGAGACTGCAGGTGAAGTGGTAATGGTTATATTAGGCAGTGTTTTAATTCTGAATTGCTAAATTTCCTGTTTCTCTGAGCAGTGCAGCGTTCTAAAATGATAAATTTACACGTCACCTCTACTGCGAAACAAACGACTATAAGTACAGGAAATGTAACCACACTACTTGCGAACGTCTGCTAAGCTTGAATTATGGGGAGTATTCTTTCTCTAAATATTATTCATACGATTCAAATATTCCCTGTCGTTCGAGTTAATGCACTTTATTCTGTGGTTGTACATGCCAGTGGAAAACTAGCAATTTTTACTCTGCACAAAACGCATACTGTCTGTGACTCATGAGGAATATCTGGACCCCTGCAAGACTTCAAGTGTGAGGAAGAATATCTTCCTCAATCTAGGACACTAGGGGAGTCTCAGTTCCTACTTTAACTTATTGGTGTTCCGCATTTGCTTGCGTTAAGGGTTAATTACTGCACATGCATCTATTATGAGTATCGCATGTTTTGAAAGTTCTTTTACTTACATTTCTTTTATGACCAATGAGGACATTGCTCCTCTTAAGTGTGAGGAAGGAAAGACCTTTCCCTGAAAACATGCTAGTTGTTCTTTAATGCCACACTTGCTTTTTGCTGCTCTAATGCTTGTACACACTGAGTGAAATTAAACCAAGTGAAAACCGTAGGAATCTTTTTGCTTGATGAGGTTTGTATAAATAGTTTTAATTAAAAATACTTTCTTTTCACTGAAAGATGGTAGATTGGCTAGTTAAGGAAACCAGATTATTTTAGCTTGGGATTTTGGAAATGAAGTGAATGTTTGGAATGAAAAGGATAAGCAAGGTACTCCACTGATCAAAATTTTTTCCTAACAATAGCAGGCCTCGTCTATCCGGTTATTAAGTCTTAAGGGTGCCTTAACACCTATATACCTAAGGTCTCGGGATCTGGGATAGTTGGCCCAACACCATCTCAAGGATAGAGAGAAAAGTCTGGGTTACAGAATAACTCTGCAAGATCTCAAATATTAGTTTGTTTGATACATAATTCTTGAAGACGAATGCTTTCAAAAGAGATAATTGCAGTTAAATTTATGCTTCTGATCATGAGTGCGTGGTGTTGAAAGGTATTACAGAATAAGGCATTACTTCACACCCCTTGTCATCCCAAGGTTAGAGGAATGAAAATTGGTGGAAAGTCCCAAGCTAAGCTAACTTGTTTTCTGCAATCTAGCTTCTCTATGCTTTTACAAAATTGTCCCTCTTTCACTGTGTGTGAAAACCTACCTCTAAACAGCAAGATTATTCTTCCATTTATCACTTTGTTTGATTTCACCCTGCACTTGTCTGATCTTGAGATTATTTGACGGCTTTAGAGATTCTTATTCCTTATTTGCTTGAGGACAAGCAAAAGCTTAAGGTTGAGGAAGTTGATAAGTGTGAAACAATAGGCTTTTGAGGGTAATTAACCTTATAATTATACATTCAGGCAATGTTTCCCACTTATTATGTGTTTCTCCTAAGATTGATGTTTTGATATGAACTGATGCATTTTATATGCTAAATATAGGAAAAACCCAGGGAAATGAAGATTTTACATCATAAGGAATTCAACACAACAAACGGGGAACAAATCCGGAAAAAGAGGCAAAGATTGGTCACGTCCGGGTCAAGATAGTCGGACGCAAATCCGGACGTCACATGTCCAGATCCGGACGCAAGCCGGACGTGACCTAAATTCCAGATCCGAGAGTTCTGTGTCTTGTCCGGATCCGGACACAACCCGAGTTTCAGATCCAAAACCTCTATCTCACGTCCAGATCCGGACACAAATCCGGACGTCACACAGAAACGAAAAATAAAAACGCATGCGTGATAATCGGGCTTTCGGCGCAATTATCAGCCGAGCGGCGGTTTAGCCCATGCTTCCCCTAAATTAAGGCACAACCATGCTCAATTAATTTCCCAACTCACCACACCACTAACCTATGTTTCCTCTCAGCCTATTTAAACCTGCTCCTGTTGCCATTTCAATTCGTACCAGACTCCCTGAGTCTAAACATTACACTCTCCTCCTCTCCCTCACTACTGCTCATCCACGATAAACCCTTCATCTCCATTCACAAATCTTTCTCCGTAACTCTTCTCCCTCACTCATAGACAGAAACCTGCTCGCGGTGCTTCATTTAGCCGCGTCCGGATTGACGTCCGGATCCGGACAGACCCAGGACAACGCGTCCGGATCGACGTCCGACCCTAGATAGCCGAACGTGACACAGACGATAGTGGACACTGCAGAATCGGTGACGGCTCCTAAAATCAGTTTTTCTGCTAAATCCCTCTATCCTTATGCTGTTTATATTAGCATTGTTATTTTGTCTATGGCTGAGTAGTCACTTTTAATTTCAGTTTACTATGTATCTCTAGAATAATTATTTCTGAACCTTTGTGTTTTTCTGCAGTACAATAGAATAAAGTTCTTTTCCCTTATGAATTCCTAAACTTGTTAATCTGATCAATTAACTGAGTTTATCAGTTTGTTAGCTTATAAGTGAGAACTGCGGCTATCAATTGACTATAGGGAAATAACCAGTTAGTATAGAGATGGTAATTCCTCTAAACACTAGCTGACCATTAATCTAGACTACACTTAAATCAATTAGTAAACAATGGATTCATAACGAGAGTTAGGATTCGGTCTTTGTTAATTAGAATTCGTGGAGCGGGAGACCGAATACGAGTTATCCTTATTCTAGGGTTTTATTCAGAATTTTGTAGAAATCACTTAGGGGAAGAAATTGCAAACCTAGAGAGAAGTAGTAAACCGGAATTTCCTTTATCAAACAAAATCAAATCACTAATTTACCTGTTATTTATTGCTTAGTAGTGAACTCTTTTACAGCATTCACCATCACATACAAAAACCCCAAATTCCTGTTGTTTTTATACTATTGTTTTGTGTGTAAGTAGAAATTAAACTAGACACTGCCTCCTCTGGTTCGATAGTCAGGGAATACTCCGAGATTTAAAACTTGCTATAATCGACTGGTACACTTGCCGTTAGGTTAAACCCCCAACAACAATTTACCGTTAGGTTTTTACCCCAACAGATATTATTTTTGAGAGATCTTAGTGAGACTTTGTCATTTCGGCTTAGGTATTTTTACATATAGAGCACACAAAGCACTCCCTTTACTCCTTATTCTACTTCTAGAGTAGAGCGAGTGTTGGATGAGACAGAATACCTCTATCGAATCCCAAGACATGAAGCTAGGTTGTGATTCACTTCGAATTTCAATACAAACAAAATCTTGTTGTTAAGTTTTCATACAAAAGCTTCGCGTTATTATCTTTGGCAAATATCTCTTCAAGCAGAGTTGGCCTGAGACTAACACCTCAGACCTACTCGGTTAGCACCCCGATCCTATCAAGTGGTATCAGAGCCTGCATTGGATGAAAAATCTCTCAAGATGGCAGAAATTTCCTACTCAGAAAAGGTTAAGTCAGGCACCACCGGTTTGATGTGCTAGATGGCTCACACTGGTGAGAAAACCGCTCAAGATCAGGTAAGTGAGACTCCCTCTGCGATGAAAATTTGCAAATATTATGGTTATGATAGTCATACGGACTCTTCTTGTAATAAACTTTGTCATGATTTGTCATTTAATATATCTTGTGTGTCTGCAATTATCAAAGCTCGTGATCTTTACTATAATAGTTCTTCATCATCGTTTAAGAGGGGACCCAAGTACATCTAGGTTCCCAAAACTAACCAGTAGCTTTTGCAGACAGAGTCGCTTGGCACAATGACTCTTGGTTTATGGACAGTGGTTGTTCAAGATATATGACAGGAGACCAAGTTGAGTTTACGACTCACTCTGACCATCAAGGGGGAAAGATTACTTTTAGAGACAACATGTACGAAAAAATCATAAGAATTGGCTCCATTGGTAACCCATCTTTGTTTAAAGTTCATAATGTTTACTTAATTGTTGTTTTTGAATATAGTCTCTCAAGTGTCTCTCAAATTTGTGATTTCTCCAATCTTATGTTAAGATTTATACTCTATCACTCGTGGTCGTAAGGAAATATGGTTTATGACTCTAACACCGGTGATCTTAAGGCAATATGGCACGTGTTGATATGAATTTCCAATATATATATGAGAATCATGTGCAGAAAGCAAGCAGACTCTGTCTGCGAATCATGTACCGAAGCAAGCAGACTCTCTCTACGAATCTTGTGCAGAAAGCAAGCTGACTCGCTCCAGCTTCAAGTACTTTGAAGACTATGGTATTTTTGATCAAAATGTTATCATTATGTATGATAATACCAGATATGGTCATCAAATTCTCTAAATTTCTTGCTCGCACTAAATTTATATACTTGAGTTCTCATTTGTTACGAGATCATGTGGAGATGAACTTAATCTAATTAAACTATGTTTCCACAGGCCCTAGCTTGCTGATATCATCACCAAGGCATCACACATGGTTGCATTTGAGCTTTTTCGTACACACCATGGCATGACTCATTCTAACTGAGGGTGGTTGTATCTTCTCTCCCTCTTAGAGGCAGAGTCTGGGTACTCAAGTATAGTCTCTCTGGTACCAGGCTCTCCTTGGTTAAGTAGTTCAACTAAACTTTGTCTACAAATATTTTTTGAAAACCCGCAAGTTTTTCCATACCAATTCGACCAAAGCACCCACATCAATCATCTCACTATTCCAAATTCCAACTCCATCGTCCTTGAAACCATTGCTACTTCGCTTCACAATCAACCCATAAATTCTCCTAACCCTCAAACCACACCTACACACTCTCCCACTCAAAGCCAGAAATCCTCTATAAAAAGGCACTACTGTTATCCTAACTCCTGAAACCATCACTAAGTCTCCCATGGCCGTCTCACCACACAAAAATCCCATCCACTTTGGATCCGTCATCACTATTGCCCAACTCACCACCTTGCCCTACAGCCCTAGTCGATTACCCAACCTACCTTGCCCAAACTCAAACCTTCTCTCTATAATTTTCGCCATGGCCACCAATAAAACTTTTACCACTCCCAAAGTTGTCACCCTCAACCTATAACAACTCAAAACTTTGATCCTACAACTCGCAGCCCTTCAAGCAAAACAAACCTCCCCCGGCTCCACTACTATCTCTGTTGAAGCACTTTCCACTCCTACCAAACCCACTGCCACTACCACTGAAGCAAAACCCACTATCTCTCTTACCACCTAAGTCTATCACAACCCTTCCCTTCATTCGACCAAAAAATACTGCTAGAGTCAATCTACAGGTAGAATCGGTCTGGCAAAAATACCCACGTAGTTGAAGTGAATTTTCAAAAAAAGGGAAAAAAAGAAAGAAAGACAGAAATCCCATGAGAAGGCTAAAACAAAGCAAATTACGACCATCTCTTCAACTTATATTCAATTGAAGAAGACGTACTCTTGCTCCAGCCACCACTTCCAAGAGTGGAACTTCCGTGACTCTAGTTTGCGCTTCACAGCAACGCTAGCTTGCACATATGGGTATGAATTCTTTGGCTAATACACTTCACTACAACGGTTAGCCACATCTAGCACTCTCTTGAGATTCAAAATGAATGGGTCAATACCAAGATGTAGACCAAGTCCTTCACCCCATTTCCTAGCCTACACCCTTGACCGTACTTTCAAACCTATCTCAAACTTTTTTATCTTGGGGTGTTTTTAAAACTTTGGCAGACTTTGTCAGTTGGCTATTTAGCCATGTGATCGCTTCTGGATGTCAGGCAGACTCACCTTGTTTTCCAGATGATGTCAACAAGGGGGAAGCGGTGAATCCCATTGTTAGTAAGAAGAATTAATGTTTTTGGTGGTACGAAGACTTAAATTGCACTTATGGATTTTGCCATGCTTGATGGTCAAGCGGAATGTTTCTGTTTAAGCTTAGTTTAAATCTATTATGCTCTTCTCTTACTGGTCTTGTCTTAAATGACGTGCTCAAACTTAGGGGGAATATTGGACTAAGGGGGAATCAGTCAATGAGGCTGGTTCTTCCAAGCTTGTTTTTCTTGTATGTCTTTTTTGCAGGTTAACTCGCGCTACGAGACTCATTCAAGTGGTTTTTGGCATCATCGGCAAAAAGGAGGAAAATGTATGAAGATGTTAGAGTTTTGCTAAAGATTTCCGAAGCCTAACTACCAGCAAGAGTCGGTCTGAGAATTGATGCAATGAAAAGAGACCAAGTCAAAGAGAGTATGAGTTTAGCGAACAGTAACTCCCACTACAAAACAAGTCATCTATAGCTTGCCCACAGACAAAGAGTCACGACAGACGTAGTTTGGTTGTCAACTAACTAGATCTGTCAAGCGGTTTACATTCATCTCATCTTATAAATGACGTTCAACTTAAGGGGGAACTTTATCTCATCTTGACTTAGTCAGCTCCCTTTGCCATCATCAGCAAAAAGGGGGAAATTGTTAGAACCCAAGGTTTTGCTGATAATGGCAATCGAGTAAGTCTAGCAAAATAAGTATCAATGATAATAGCATCAGAGTAAGTCTGGGCGACAAAAGAGTCTGACTGCGAAAGGAGTCGTTCTGTGACATAATATTCTCCTGGAACGTTCTAGAAGTTATAAGGCGAGCCTCTACTATTAAAATGTGGAGAAATTCATGGAAATAATTGCTACACATGTTCACATATAACCAGCTCTGAAAATCAAGACGGTCAAAGTTAAAGAGTGCTAGAACGAGTCCCTCTACAAAGCAGTTGAGATATTTCCTACCCAATGCGTAGTGGGAAGACGTGGGACGTCATGGAAACACCATTTTACACATCATGGGAGCAGTTGTTTCGGGTTTTATCAGTATTTAAGCATATAGAAGTCATTTGCAATACTTGGAGCTTTCACTTCCACAGTTCGAGAGAGAGTCATATTGAGAGAGATATTATTTTGAGAGATCTTAGTGAGACTTTGTCATTCCAGCTTAGGTATTTATTACCTATAGATGAAATACCCCGAACTATTAAATTACTCTAATATGATTGAGGGCCTATTAGTGCCTAATGAATTTTGGTAAAAAGAATAAATCCAAAAGAAACAAGGAAACACTTAAAAAGCAAAAAACGCTAAATTGAGCGTTAAGTGACCCTAAGAGGAATACGACCTCGATGAGAGTATTAAATGGAATTGAAAGGCTTAATAAGGCCTCAATAATATATGGGAACAATTCTTGAAGAAAACGGATCCATAAAACGAATTAAAAACGCTAATAAGGCTTTAGCGCACGTTTTTCGAGAAAACCCGAAACCGTGACTTTAAGTGGTCAAACGAACCCGTAAAAATTATAGCTCATTAAATAACTATGAATAAACATTAATGGGAGTATAATAACCATTAAAATTAAAGAAACGAGAAAATTCCGGAAAACGGGCCCGATTAGTGAATAGTGCTAAAACCGGGTAAATAAACGAGCGTTTTCTGTAAAACACGAAAAATCGCTCCCAGCTTGTGTATTGTGTGGGGCCGGTTTTTGTCTAGTTAAAAGCCCCCTCACACACATTAATAAAGTAGAAATAAAGAAAGAAAGAAAAGAAAGAAAGAAGGAAAAGGAGAAAAAGTACAAAAAGCAAAATACACTCTCTCCTCTCATTTCTTTCCCACTCACGTACTGCCTCCCCCTCTTTCTTCTTCCTTTGCCGATTTCTCCCTCCTTCCTCCCCAAGCTGGCGATTTTGAACTCCCATGGCTGCCCATCTTTCTCTCCATGCTCAAGCCACACCAAGGATCCAAATGCAAAACAAATTATATATTTGAACTCCCCTCACCAAGCTCTACCTTTCCCTCTTTTCCAAATTTCAAAATGATGAAGTTCATCTCCATGGGTATATCCCATTTGAAGAGAAAATCAGCTTTTATGGAGCTTGGGAGTCTCTCTTTCATCCAAGGTAAGAAAAGTCACAAAAATCCAACATTTCTTCCATCTCTTGACCTAGCCGATTTTTGGCTCTTACATACCTTGTTTTCTCCTTGTTTTTGAGCTTCAATTCAACCCTCCAATGGTGGTGGAATTTCCCTTTTGATTCAAGGGTGAGAACCCCTCTTTAAAAGCTCAAAAGGTAAAAGCCTAACTTTGTGCTCTAAGCCCTTCCATTGAATTTGAGTGATTCTAAGGGTTTAGAATTTTAATTGAACTTATTTTGTGTTCCTTGGGTGTTGGGATGGAGTTTGGCAACTCCATTCTCACTTGACCGAATTGGAGAAGGAGATGAGGAGGAGGAGAATTGAAAAGAGGCTTGGAAAAGATTAAGGTAAAAATCTACCTTAAACCTTGTTTTAATTGTTTTAGGATTTGAGATGGGTTAAATTGAATAAGAACCCAAAGTGTGAGAAATAATGTGTTTAGTTGATTTTGAGAAAACTTGTGACTTGTTGGTTTGAATTAAGGGCTTAAGTGCCAAGCTTTTGAGCTATTGTGGTATGTTGAGCTATGTTGTTGTTTGGATAATTTTGATGGAGTTATTGAGTGCTTGTAGGACCCTTGTAAGGGTGTGGCTATATTAGGAATGAAATTGGTGAGAATTGATGGTTTGGAGTATGTTAGAATTATGGGGAGGTTATGGCAAAATTTTGGTAGAAAAATAAGTGTTTTAAGATGACTTAGTGTGTTGGAGAACCTAGGTGTTTGTAGTGTTGTTAGAGTTGAGTGATAGCCTTGAAATGGCATTTGGAGAACTAGAGGGAAGGAGGTAAAAATCTGAAGCAAATAGGCATTGAAATGCATCGGAAAAACTAGGAATGAGTTAGTGTGCAAAACTTTGGAAACAAGGGTTGTACTTGGGTTTGGTTAATGCACTTGTATAGGAATTGATTGGAATGGTCAAATGGAGTTAGAACAAAGTGCAAGGTGCTAAGGGAAGTTAGGAAATGCACAAGAGTGCAAAAGTGTAACAGGAAGATGGAATTTTGCAGAGAGTTGAGCAAGAATTGAAGTAAAGATGTAACCAAGGATTTGAAGTGGTTTAGTGCATGTTTTGAGGTGTTTAAACAAGTAGGAAATGTGTGGAAAGATTAGGAAATGATTAGAGGTGAATTAGGGGTTAAAAACTGATCAAAAACTGTAAATTTTGGCAGTTCCAGGGGTGGTCCGGGTTTACAAATCGGTACACAAACCCGGACCACATCAAAAACGCACTAGAAGACCATCCCAGGGGGTGGTCCGGGTTTGTAAACCCGGACACAACCCGAACCACATAGAAAAATAGGTGTTGGGTAAAAACCTAACGGTAATTGTTGTTGGGGGTTTAACCTAACGGAAAGTGTACCGGTCGATTATAGCAAGTTTAAATCTCGGAGTATTCCCTGAGTATCGAACCAAAGGAGGCGGTGTCTAGTTTAATTTCTACTTACACACAAAACAAGAATAATATAACAGGAAATTGGGGGTTTTCGTATGTGATGGTAAATGCTGTAAAAGAGTTCACTAAGCAATGACAGGTAAATAATTGATTTGATTTTGTTTGATAAAGGAAATTCCGGTTTACTACTTTTCTCTAGATTTGCAATTTCTTCCCCTAAGTGATTTCTACAGAATTCTGAAAAAACCCTAGAATAAGGATAACTCGTATTCGGTCCCGCTCCACAAATTCTAATTAGCAAAGACCGAATCCTAACTCTCGGTATGAATCCACTGTTTACTAATTGCTTTAAGCATAGTCTAGATTAATGGTCAGCTAGTGGTTTAGAGGAATTACCATCTCTATACTAACTGGTTCTTTCCCTGTAGTCAATTGATAGCCGCAGTTCTCACTTATAAGCTAACAAACTGATAAACTCAATAATTGATTAGATTAAAAAGTTTAGGAATTCATAAGGGAAAAGAACTTTATTCTATTGTACTGCAGAAAATCACAAAGGTTCAAATAATTAATCTAGAGATACATAAAACCAAAATTAAAAGTGACTACTCAGCCATAGACATAATAACAATGCTCAATATAAACAGCATAAGGATATAGGGATTTAGCAGAAAAACTGATTTTAGGAGCCGTCGCCGATTCTGCAGTGTCCACTCTCGTCTGTGTCACGTCCGGCTATCTGGGGTCGGACATCGATCCGGACACTTTGTTCAGGGACTGTCCGGATCCGGACGTCAATCCGGACGCGGCTAAATGAAGCGCCGTGAGCAGGTTTCTGTCTGTAACCGAGGGAGAATGAATATGGAGAAAGATTTGTGAATGAAGATGAAGGAGCGATTGTGAATACGGAAGTAAATGGAGGGAGAGGAGGAGAGTGTAGTGTGTAGACTAGAGCGTCTGGTACCATTGAATTAGGAGGAGAATGAGAGTTTAAATAGGCTTCAGAAGTAAAACATCGGTTAGTGGTAAGTTAGGTATGAGCATGGGCATAGGCTTAATTTATCTAAGTATGGGTTAAACTGCCGCTTCGGCTGATAATTGCGCCGAAAGCCTGATTATCAGCGCTATTGCATTTTTATTTTTCGTTTCTATGAGACGTCCGGATCTGTGTCCGGATCCGGACATGAGACAGAGGTTTTAGATCTGAATCTCGGGCCACGTCCGGATCTGTGTCCGGATCCGGACAAGAGACAGGGGTTTTGGATCTGCGTTTCGGGTCACGTCCGGATCCGGACGTGTCCTTTGATGGGCGTCCGGATTTGCGTCCGGGTGAGTTTGGCCGGACGTGGCCAAGTTTTGCCTCTTTTTCCGGATTTGTTCCCCGTTTGTTGCGTTGCAATCCTTATGACGTAAAATCTTCATTTCCCTGGGTTTTTCCTATATTTATCACATAAAATGCGTCAATTCATATCAAAACATCAATCTTAGGAAAAACACAGAATAAGTGGGAAACATTGCTTAAATTGTTGCAGATTATAAGGTAATTAAACCCTAAAAAGCCTATATGTTTCACACTTATCAACTTCCTCACACTTAAGCTTTTGCTTGTCCTCAAGCAAATAATGAATAAGAATATCTCTAAAGCCATCAAATAATCTCAAGATCAAACAAGTGCAGGGTGAAATCAAACAAAGTGATAAATGGAAGAATAATCTTGCTCTTTAGAGGTAGGTTTTCACACACAGTGAAAGAGGAACAATTTTGTAAAAGCATAGAGAAACTAGATTGCAGAAAACAAGTTAGCTTAGCTTGGGACTTTCCACCAATTTTCATTCCTCTAACCTTTGGATGACAAGGGGTGTGAAGTAATGCCTTATTCCGCAATACCTTTCAACACCACGCACTCATGATCAGAAGCATAAATTTAACTGCAAGTATCTCTTTTGAAAGCATTCGTCTTCAAGAATTGTGTATCAAACAAACTAATATTTAAGATCTTGCAGAGTTATTTCGTAACCCAGACTTTTCTCTCTATCCTTGAGATGGTGTTGGGCCAACTATCCCAGATCCCGAGACCTTAGGTAGATAGGTGTTAAGGCACCCTTAAGACTTAATAACCGGATAGACGAGGCCTGCTATTGTTAGGAAAAAAAATTTTGATCAGCGGAGTACCTTGCCTTATCCTTTTCATTCCAAACATTCATTTCATTTCCCAAATCCCAAGCTAAAATAATCTGGTTTTCACAACTAGCCAATCTACCAGATTTCAGTGAAAAGAGTATTTTTAAATAAAACTATTTATACAAACCTCATCAAGCAAAAAGATTCCTACGGTTTTCACTTGGTTTAATTTCAATCGGTGTGCACAGGCATTAGAGCAGCAAAAAGCAAGTGTGGCATTAAAGAACAACTAGCATGTTTTCAGGGAAAGGTCTTTCCTTCCTCACACTTAAGAGGAGCAATGCCTCATTGGTTATAAAAGAAATGCAAGTAAAAGAACTTTCAAAACATGTTATACTCATAATAGATGCATGTGCAATAATTAACCCTTAACGCAAGCGGAACATCAATAAGTTAAAGTAGGAACAGAGACTCCCTGGTGTCATAGATTGAGGAAGATGTCCTTCCTCACACTTGAAGTTTTGCAGGGGTCGAGATATTCCTCACTGAGTCACAGACAATATGCGTTTTGTGCAGAGTAAAAGTTGCTAATTTTCCACTGGCATGTACGACCACAGAATAAAGTGCATTAACTCGAACGATAGGGAATATTTAAATTGTATGAGTAATATTAGAGTAAGAATACTCCCCAGGATTCAAGCTTAGCAGACGTTCGAAAGTAGTGTGGTTCCATTTCCTGTACTTATAGCCGTTTGTTTCGCAGTAGAGGTGACATGTAAATTAATCATTTAAGAACACTGCACTACTCAGAGAAACAGGAAATTTAGCAATTCAGAATTAAAACACTGCCTAATATAACCATTACCACTTCACCTGTTAGTCTTGTGTTGTACCGTTAGTTTTAACAAACAAAAGTAAAGCAAGTCAAAGAAAAAGAAAAGTATAGAAAAACAAACATTGAAAATAATCGAAGCAATAAAGAGGGGATGGCTATCACTGAGGTGGCTGTGGTGGCGGAGCGGTGGTGGTTTTGGTTGTGGTGGTGGCGTTAATGGAGGAAGGGGAAATATGTGTGCGAGTTCCGTTTGTGTTCGAGACGGAGGAAGAAGACAGAAGAAAGAGAAAAGAAAGAAGGAAAGAAAAGAAAACTCGGCGCGCGATTTGAGTTATGTCCGGAATTGGCGTCCGGATCTGGACTCGTTAGGGTTTGCAAGCTCCGGCTTTGCGTCCGGCTTGACTTAGCCGGACATGTTGTAGTCTCTATTATTATATATATATATATTATTAAAAACCAATACTACGCAACACCTCTGTGGTTTAAAAATAAAAAGGAACTATTACTAAATTAAGCAAAAATAAAATAAACACAAGAGATGCAGAAATGGAATAGCAAGAGTGTTAAAGGACTCCCTGATCCGTGGTGAACAATGCCGTGATATTCCTCCTCACTCGAGTTCAGTTTAGCATCGAAGTGGAGTAACTGAAAGATCAAACCTGCAAAACCAGAAGAACTCAAGTGGAACCAGGCAGAGTTATTTATTCAAAGAGGGTAGTCGGGTCTCTTGCAGTAAAATAGTAAAATGTGAAAAATGCACAAGAGATCAAAAGAAAATTATATCCAATAAAAAGAAAGTGTAGAAGAGATTTTATACTGGTGGGTTGCCTCCCACCAAGCTGCCCATCTTTTCGGTCTTTGGCTAGACCTTGGTGCATCAGTTTGAAGAATCAGGATCCCGGAGCCAGAGTGTCGAATGAACCATATCAACATCGCTCCCATGGTACAACTTCAGCTGTGATCCATTAACCTTGAATGATTCCCCTTTCCCGTTGACCACACCAATGACTCCATAAGGGGAAACAGTTGTAACTGTGAATGGACCCGACCAACGAGATTTCAGCTTTCCTGGAAATAGTTTCAATCTTGAGTTGAACATTAGCACTCGGTCACCAATCTGAAACTCTCGTTTCACAAGCAATTTATCATGCCACCTCTTAGTCCGTTCCTTGTAAATCTTGGCATTTTCATAGGCTTCCTCTCTGAATTCATCCAGTTCACAAAGCTGCAGTTTCCTTTCCTCACCGGCTTCTGAAGATCACAATTCAGAACTTTAAGTGCCAGAAAGATTTATGTTCCAATTCTACCGGAAGATGACAGCCTTTCCAAAAACCAACTTGTAAGGAGACATTCCCAAAGGTGTCTTATAAGTTGTCCGGTAAGCCCACAAGGCATCATCCAATTTCATAGACCAATCCTTACGGGATGAACTAACAGATTTCTGTAGAATCCACTTAATCTCTTGTTAGTCACCTCAGCTTGCCCATTGGTCTGTGGATGATAAGGTAAGGATACCTTATGTCTTACTCCGTACTTTTGCAACAAAGCTTCAAACTGCTTGTTACAAAAGTGAGATCCTCCATCACTTATGATTGGTGGTACACCAAACCTAGTGAAAATTTTTCTTCAAAAATCTCAGCACAACCTTTGCATCATTAGTAGGCGCAGCCACTGCTTCAGCCCATTTAGTCACGTAATCTACAACTACCAAAATGTAGAGGTTCGAATGTGAAGAAGGAAATGGCCCCATGAAGTCAATCCCCCACAAATCAAATGGCTCAACCTCCAAGATATAATTCAAGGGTATCTCAAGTTTACGTGAAAGGTTACCTTGGCGCTGACAGCTATCACATGTGGACACAAATGTATGGCAGTCTTTATGTAGCGTCTTCCAAAAGAAACCTGCCTCCAACACCTTAGCTGCTGTCTTGGCTGGCCCGAAGTGTCCTCCAGCTTCTCTTGAATGACAATGGACAAGGATGTCACGTGTATCAGTCTCCGGGACACACCGACGAATAATTCCATCACCACAAACCTTGAACAAGAATGGATCATCCCACCGGTATTGCTTAACAGTAGAAAAGAATTTCTTCCGCTGCTGATAGGACATCTCTTGTGGCAAAATCTGCTTAGCAAGGTAATTCACAATATCGGCATACCAAGGATCCTCCTTAAAACCAATTGCATACACCAGCTCATGAGGAAAATATTCATTAATTGGTATACCGTTATCAGGAACTTGCATCCGTGATAAATGATCAACAACTCCGTTCTGTACTCCGGGCTTGTCTCTCACCTCAATGTCGAACTCCTGTAAGAGTAGTATCCATCTGATCAACCGGGGCTTAGCATCAGCTTTCTGGAACAAATATCTCAAAGCAGAATGATCAGGTATGTATGCGAAAAACCTAGGGAAATAAAGATTTTAGTACATAAGGATTGCAACGCAAACAAACGCGGGAAACAAATCCGGAAAAAGAGGCCAAACTTGGCCACGTCCGGCCAAACTCACCGGACGGCAATCCGGACGCCCATCAAAGGAAATGTCCGGATCCGGACGCAAGCCGGACGTGACCGAAAACGCAGATCCAAAACCCCTGTCTCTTGTCCGGATCCGGACACAGATCCGGACGTGGCCGAGATTCAGATCTAAAACCTCTGTCTCATGTCCGGATCCGGACACAGATCCGGACGTCTCACAAAAACAAAAAATAAAAATGCAATCGCGTTGATAATCAGGCTTTCGGCGCAATTATCAGCCGAAGCGGCAACTTAACCATACTTCGAGATAAATTAAGCCTATGCCCATGCTCATACCTAACTCACACTACCGATGTTTTACTTCTAAGCCTATTTAAACTCTCATTCTCCTCCTAATTCAATGGTACCAGATGCTCTAGTCTACACACTACACTCTCCTCCTCTCCCTCCATATTACTTCCGTATTCACAATCGCTCCTTCATCTCCATTCACAAATCTTTCTCCATATTCATTCTCCCTTGGTTACAGACAGAAACCTGCTCACGGCGCTTCATTTAGCCGCGTCCGGATTGACGTCCGGATCCGGACAGACCCTGAACACGCGTCCGACCCAGATAGCCGGACGTGACACAGACAAGAGTGGACACTGCAGAATCGGCGACGGCTCCTAAAATCAGTTTTCTGCTAAATCCCTCTATCCTTATACTGTTTATATTGAGCATTGTTATTATGTCTATGGCTGAGTAGTCACTTTTAATTTCGGTTTACTATGTATCTCTAGATTAATTATTTTTGAACCTTTGTGATTTTCTGCAGTACAATAGAATAAAGTTCTTTTCCCTTATGAATTCCTAAACTTTTTAATCTGATCAATTATTGAGTTTATCAGTTTGTTAGCTTATAAGTGAGAACTGCGGCTATCAATTGACTACAGGGAAAGAACCAGTTAGTATAGAGATGGTAATTTCTCTAAACCACTAGCTGACCATTAATCTAGACTATGCTTAAAAGCAATTAGTAAACAGTGGATTCATAACGAGAGTTAGGATTCGGTCTTTGCTAATTAGAATTCGTGGAGCGGGAGACCGAACACGAGTTATCCTTATTCTAGGGTTTTATTCAGAATTCTGTAGAAATCACTTAGGGGAAGAAATTGCAAATCTAGAGAAAAGTAGTAAACCGGAATTTCCTTTATCAAACAAATCAAATCAATTATTTACCTGTTATTGCTTAGTGAACTCTTTTACAGCATTACCATCACATACAAAAACCCCCAATTTCCTGTTATATTATTCTTGTTTTGTGTGTAAGTAGAAATTAAACTAGACACCGCCTCCTTTGGTTCGATACTCAGGGAATACTCCGAGATTTAAACTTGCTATAATCGACCGGTACACTTGCCGTTAGGTTAAACCCCCACAACAATTTACCATTAGGTTTTTACCCAACAAGTTTATGGCGCCGCTGCCGGGGAGGCACGGTTATTTAGTTTAATTTTATATTGGTATTATCTTATTTAATTGTGTTTTGTTTTTGTTTGTTTATTCTTGTTTTGTTTTGTTTATTTTATTTTGTTCATTTTCTTAGCTTTGTGCGATTGGTTTCTTATTTTTGGTTCTAGTGTTATCCGATTAAGTTCACTTTTACAACTTCGCAAAAACACTCTCAGTTATCTGATTTTGGTATATGGTTACAACTCGTGCAGCTGGAAATCCTGAGTTTGAAATTGAACCAGAAATAGACAGAGTAGCAAGAAGGATTCGAAAAAGATTAGTCCGATCCTCCAGTTGAGCAGGAGGTACCTCTGAGAGATCCACCGGTGATACGATCACCCCAGAAGAGTCAATTATGGGGAACACGTCAAGACCAAGCAAGAAGGATGAATGATTATACTCGTCCGAATGTGGAGGGTCTCACATCGCCTATAGTGATCCCTGCACTACCGGTAGGAGAAAAGTGGCAGTTCAAGACGCATTACATCACGATGGTCTTGAACGCACCACAGTTCAGTGGGACGGTTACAGAAGATCCAAACATCCATCTCACATCCTTCCTGCGATTGGTTGGAGCATGTTCAACACCAGCTTCTCAAGAGGTAGCCAGGTTAACCTTGTTTCCTTTTTCACTCAGGGACAGAGCTGCAGAGTGGCTGAACTCCCTATCTCCAAACAGTATCACTTCTTGGAGTGAGCTAGCAAATGCGTTCCTAGCAAAGTACTTTCCACCGTCCCGAATGCTGTCAATGAGAGGTGAGATCACAAACTTCAAACAGTATAGCGGTGAAACTCTTTCTGAAGCTTGGGAGCGATTCAAAGGAATTGTAAGAAGAGTACCACATCATGGTCTGGGAGAAGAAGTTGTATTGCAATCATTTTATAAGGATCTAGACCCCCAGAGCCGTCTATTAGTTGATACCTGTGCAGGAGGAAGTCTTATGGAGCTTCCAATCACCAGGATAAAGGAGTTGTTGGAAACTCTTTCCAATTCAGCTAACCAATGGGAAGGTGCTAGAGCTGCTACTGAGATCTTTCCAAAGAAGAATGCAGGAATTTATGAGGTAGACTCGAATACCCTCTTAGCTGCTAAGATGGATAGCATGTCGAAGCAGTTTGAGAAGATGTGCACATTGATGAATCCAAAATCAAATGCATCGGCTATCACTGATTCATTCCCTCAATGTGAGTATTGTGGTAGAAGTTCAAACTTGTGTTAGTGTACACCTCAACCAAGTGAAGAGGTGAATTACCTGGGGAACAGACAGGAAATTTCTATAACAACCAAAGCAATCAGGGATATCAGCAGCAAAGGTTTCAGAGCAACAACTACAATCAGAAGGCACCACAACAATATAATCAGTCTTATCAGAGACCTCCTCAGAACCAACAGATGCAAGGTCAAGGAGCTAGTAGTTCCTCAAATTTGGAAGCTATGATGAGCGAATTCATTGCATCAACAAAAGCCAGATTCAATGAGCAAGATGAAATCAACAACAACCAAAAGGCATTCATGCAAGAACAAAAGGCTTACAATAAGCGAATGGAAACTCAATTGGCTCAGATTAGTCAGAAGCTTTCAGAGAGACCTGCAGGGTCTTTGCCTAGTCAACCAGAGATGAATCCAAGAGAGTATGCTAAAGCAATAAACTTGAGAAGTGGTAGACAGCTTGATCACCCGATCCCTGAAGCTGTGGATACTCCCAATCAACCCGATAAAGAAAATGATGCTGGTCAAGAGGTTGAAATTGTTGAGCAACCAGTGTTGAAGAATGCGCCGGCTGGCGAACCTAAACAATCAGAGAATGAGACATCAAACAAATCTACCCATGTTCCCAAACCATCACAGAAAGCAGCTGTTGAGTTGCCCATTCCGTTCCGAACAGACTAAAGAAGAAAGACCTTGATGAGCAGTTCGGTAAGTTTTTGAGCATCTTTAAGAAACTAACCATAAATATTCCTTTTGCAGATGCGTTAAAGCAAATGCCTATCTATGCAAAATTCATGAAAGACATCCTCTCAAATAGAAGGTCATTGATAGAGAAGGAAATGGTCCAGTTGACAGAGAGAGTTTCTGTTGTGCTCACTAAAAAGCTTCCCCTGAAGCTCGATGATCCAGGTCTCCCAATCATCCCATGTTCTATAGGTAGTATCAACTGTGGTAAGGGGCTATGTGATTTGGGTGCTAGCATCAATTTAATGCCTATGTCTATGTACCTTAAACTTGGATTAGGTGAATGTGAACCCACCCGTATTACTCTTCAGCTAGCAGATAGATCCATTATTTTACCGAAAAGGAGTAGTGCAAAATTGGTTGTTTCAGTTGGTACTTTTGTTTTCCCTGCTGACTTTGTGATCTTAGATATGGAGGAAGAGACAAAGAAGTACCACTAATCCTTGGGCGCCCATTTATGCGAACAGCTAGAACCCTCATTGATGTTGAGGGTGGTAAGATAATATTGAGAATGCATGATGAACAGCTTGTTTTGACATGTCAAAGGTTACGAAACACCCATCTGACATACATGCTTGTTTTAGTTTGGAATCTATTGACTCTCTACTGCAGGATTATATATTTAGCCCTGCTGACATCGATGAGCTAGAGAAGTGCTTAGTGGAATACATAGATGGATTCATGATGATCGGAGGTCTCTGCTGTGGCATTCCAATTATCAGCAGGAGGACGATATCGAAAAGGTCCTAGAATGGAGAGTGAAAAGCTAGAAAGGGAACCTCAGGAGTTGATTCCCTCTATCAAAGAACCACCCTCCTTGGAGCTGAAACCTCTCCCAGCCATCTCAAATATGTTTTCTTAATTGAGCCCTCTAGTTTGCCTGTCATTATCTCTGCAGAACTAACTGATAAACAGGAGGAGCAACTAGTGCAGGTGCTTAGGAAGAACAAGAAGGCGATAGGTTGGTCAATCGCTGATATCCAGGGGATAGCTCCTCACTTTTGCACACACCGCATCTTTCTTGAGAAAACTTTAAACCACTAGTTCAACCCCAGAGAAGATTGAACCCAAACATGAAGGAGGTGGTAAAGAAAGAAGTCATTAAGCTTCTCGATGCAGGTATTATTTATGCAATTTTGATAGTGAGTGGGTGAGCCCTACGCAGGTAGTGCCCAAGAAAGGGGGATTTACTGTAGTTCCCAATGATAAAGGTGAGTTAGTTCCTCAGAGAACTATTACAGGGCATAGAGTGTGCATTGACTATCGAAAGTTGAATGCTGCAACTAGAAAGATCATTTCCCTCTTCCTTTCATTGACCAAATGTTGGAGAGACTTGCAGGGCATAAATATTACTGTTTCTTGGATGGTTACTCTGGGTATTTTCAGATACCTATTGCTGAAGAGGACCAAGAGAAAACAACTTTCACATGCCCATATGGCACGTATGCCTACCGACGCATGCCCTTCGGTTTATGTAACGCTCCAGCTACCTTCCAGCGCTGCATGACGGCCATATTTCCGACTATATTGAAAAATGCATCGAGGTATTCATGGATGATTTTTCAGTTTTTGGACTAACGTTTGATTCTTGTTTGGAAAATTTGGATCATATCTTAACCAGGTGCAGAGAAACCAATTTAGTCCTAAACTGGGAAAAGTGCCACTTCATGGTGCAAGAGGGCATTGTGCTGGGACACAAAATCTCTAGTAGGGGTATTGAGGTGGACAAGGCTAAGGTTGAAGTGATCGATAAGTTACCACCACCAGCAACAGTAAAAGATGTGAGGAGTTTCCTAGGTCATGTGGGCTTCTACAGACGGTTCATTAAAGACTTTTCAAAGATATCTAAGCCGTTGTGTGACTTGCTGGCCAAGGATGCGAAATTCGAATTCACTAAAGAATGTCTTGAGGCATTTATCATCATCAAGGAAAAGCTAGTATCTGCACCTGTTGTTGTTGCTCCTGATTGGTCCTTACCCTTCGAGATCATGTGTGATGCGAGCGACTTTGCTGTGGAGCAGTCCTCGGTCAAAGGCACGAGAAGGTGCTGCGAGTTGTTTATTATGCCAGCAAGACGCTCAATGACGCTCAGAAAAACTATGCCACCACAGAGAAGGAGTTGTTGGCCATTGTTTTTGCTTGTGACAAGTTCAGACCATACATCATCGGGAGCAAAGTCATCATACATACTGATCATTCTGCTTTGAGGTATTTGTTCCAGAAAGCTGATGCTAAGCCCGGTTGATCAGATGGATACTACTCTTACAGGAGTTCGACATTGAGGTGAGAGACAAGCCCGGAGTACAGAACGGAGTTGTTGATCATTTATCACGGATGCAAGTTCCTGATAACGGTATACCAATTAATGAATATTTCCTCATGAGCTGGTGTATGCAATTGGTTTTAAGGAGGATCCTTGGTATGCCGATATTGTGAATTACCTTGCTAAGCAGATTTTGCCACAAGAGATGTCCTATCAGCAGCGGAAGAAATTCTTTCTACTGTTAAGCAATACGGTGGGATGATCCATTCTTGTTCAAGGTTTGTGGTGATGGAATTATTCGTCGGTGTGTCCCGGAGACTGATACACGTGACATCCTTGTCCACTGTCATTCAAGAGAAGCTGGAGGACACTTCGGGCCAGCCAAGACAGCAGCTAAGGTGTTGGAGGCAGGTTTCTTTTGGAAGACGCTACATAAAGACTGCCATACATTTGTGTCCACATGTGATAGCTGTCAGCGCCAAGGTAACCTTTCACGTAAACTTGAGATACCCTTGAATTATCTTGGAGGTTGAGCCATTTGATTTGGGGGGATTGACTTCATGGGGCCATTTCCTTCTTCACATTCGAACCTCTACATTTTGGTAGTTGTAGATTACGTGACTAAATGGGCTGAAGCAGTGGCTGCGCCTACTAATGATGCAAAGGTTGTGCTGAGATTTTTGAAGAAAAACATTTTCACTAGGTTTGGTGTACCACGGGCAATCATAAGTGATGGAGGATCTCACTTTTGTAACAAGCAGTTTGAAGCTTTGTTGCAAAAGTACGGAGTAAGACATAAGGTATCCTTACCTTATCATCCACAGACCAATGGGCAAGCTGAGGTGACTAACAGAGAGATTAAGTGGATTCTACAGAAATCTGTTAGTTCATCCCGTAAGGATTGGTCTATGAAATTGGATGATGCCTTGTGGGCTTACCGGACAATTATAAGACACCTTTGGGAATGTCTCCTTACAAGTTGGTTTTTGGAAAGGCGTGTCATCTTCCGGTAGAATTGGAACATAAATCTTTCTGGACACTTAAAGTTCTGAATTGTGATCTTCAGAAGCCGGTGAGGAAAGGAAACTGCAGCTTTGTGAACTGGATGAATTCAGAGAGGAAGCCTATGAAAATGCCAAGATTTACAAGGAACGGACTAAGAGGTGGCATGATAAATTGCTTGTGAAACGAGAGTTTCAGATTGGTGACCGAGTGCTAATGTTCAAATCAAGATTAAAACTATTCCGGGAAAGCTGAAATCTCGTTGGTCAGGTCCATTCACAGTTACAACTGTTTCCCTTATGGAGTCATTGGTGTGGTCAACGGGAAAGGGGAATCATTCAAGGTTAATGGATCACAGCTGAAGTTGTACCATGGGAGCGATGTTGATATGGTTCATTCGACACTCTGGCTCCGGGATCCTGATTCTTCAAACTGATGCACCAAGGTCTAGCCAAAGACCGAAAAGATGGGCAGCTTGGTGGGAGGCAACCCACCAGTATAAAATCTCTTCTACACTTTCTTTTTATTGGATATAATTTTCTTTTGATCTCTTGTGCATTTTTCACATTTTACTATTTTAATGCAAGAGACCCGACTACCCTCTTTGAATAAATAACTCTGCCTGGTTCCACTTGAGTTCTTTGGTTTTGCAGGTTTGATCTTTCAGTTACTCCACTTCGATGCTAAACTGAACTCGAGTGAGGAGGAATATCACGGCATTGCTCACCACGGATCAGGGAGTCCTTTAACACTCTTGCTATTCCATTTCTGCATCTCTTGTGTTTATTTTATTTTTGCTTAATTTAGTAATAGTTCCTTTTTATTTTTAAACCACGGAGGTGTTGCATAGTATTGGTTGTAATAATATATATATAAAAGAGACTACAACATGTCCGGCTAAGTCAAGCCGGACGCAAAGCCGGACGCTTGCAAACCCTAACGAGTCCAGATCCGGACGCCAATTCCGGACATAACTCAAATCGCGCGCCGCGAGTTTTCTTTTCTTTCCTTCTTTCTTTTCTCTTTCTTCTGTCTTCTTCCTCCGTCTCGAACACAAACTGAAACTCACACACATATTTCCCCTTCCTCCATTAACGCCACCACCACAACCAAAACCACACCGCTCCGCCACCGCAGCCACCTCAGTGATAGCCATCCCCTCTTTATTGCTTCGATTATTTTCAATGTTTGTTTTTCTGTACTTTTCTTTTTCTTTGACTTGCTTTACTTTTGTTTGTTAAAACTAACGGTACAACACAAGACTAACAGGTGAAGTGGTAATGGTTATATTAGGCAGTGTTTTAATTCTGAATTGCTAAATTTCCTGTTTCTCTGAGCAGTGCAGTGTTCTTAAATGATTAATTTACATGTCACCTCTACTGCGAAACAAACGGCTATAAGTACAGGAAATGGAACCACACTACTTTCGAACGTCTGCTAAGCTTGAATCCTGGGGAGTATTCTTACTCTAATATTACTCATACAATTTAAATATTCCCTATCGTTCGAGTTAATGCACTTTATTCTGTGGTGGTACATGCCAGTGGAAAATTAGCAACTTTTACTCTGCACAAAACGCATATTGTCTGTGACTCAGTGAGGAATATCTCGACCCCTGCAAAACTTCAAGTGTGAGGAAGGACATCTTCCTCAATCTATGACACCAGGGGAGTCTCTGTTCCTACTTTAACTTATTGATGTTCCGCTTGCGTTAAGGGTTAATTATTGCACATGCATCTATTATGAGTATAACATGTTTTGAAAGTTCTTTTACTTGCATTTCTTTTATAACCAATGAGGACATTGCTCCTCTTAAGTGTGAGGAAGGAAAGACCTTTCCCTGAAAACATGCTAGTTGTTCTTTAATGCCACACTTGCTTTTGCTGCTCTAATGCCTGTGCACACCGATTGAAATTAAACCAAGTGAAAACCGTAGGAATCTTTTTGCTTGATGAGTTTTGTATAAATAGTTTTATTTAAAAATACTTTCTTTTCACTGAAATCTGGTAGATTGGCTAGTGTTGGAAAACCAGATTATTTTAGCTTGGGATTTGGGAAATGAAATGAATGTTTGGAATGAAAAGGATAAGGCAAGGTACTCCGCTGATCAAATTTTTTTTCCTAACAATAGCAGGCCTCGTCTATCCGGTTATTAAGTCTTAAGGGTGCCTTAACACCTATCTACCTAAGGTCTCGGGATCTGGGATAGTTGGCCCAACACCATCTCAAGGATAGAGAGAAAAGTCTGGGTTACGAAATAACTCTGCAAGATCTTAAATATTAGTTTGTTTGATACACAATTCTTGAAGACGAATGCTTTCAAAAGAGATAATTGCAGTTAAATTTATGCTTCTGATCATGAGTGCGTGGTGTTGAAAGGTATTGCGGAATAAGGCATTACTTCACACCCCTTGTCATCCAAAGGTTAGAGGAATGAAATTGGTGGAAAGTCCCAAGCTAAGCTAACTTTTTTTCTGCAATCTAGTTTCTCTATGCTTTTACAAAATTGTTCCTCTTTCACTGTGTGTGAAAACCTACCTCTAAAGAGCAAGATTATTCTTCCATTTATCACTTTGTTTGATTTCACCTGCACTTGTTTGATCTTGAGATTATTTGATGGCTTTAGAGATATTCTTATTCATTATTTGCTTGAGGACAAGCAAAAGCTTAAGTGTGAGGAAGTTGATAAGTGTGAAACATATAGGCTTTTTAGGGTTTAATTACCTTATAATCTGCAACAATTTAAGCAATGTTTCCCACTTATTCTGTGTTTTTCCTAAGATTGATGTTTTGATATGAATTGACGCATTTTATGTGATAAATATAGGAAAAACCCAGGGAAATGAAGATTTTACGTCATAAGGATTGCAATGCAAAAAACGGGGAACAAATCCGGAAAAAGAGGCAAAACTTGGCCACGTCCGGCCAAACTCACCGGACGCAAATCCGGACGCCCATCAAAGGACACGTCCGGATCGGGACGTGACCCGAAACGCAGATCCAAAACCCCTGTCTCTTGTCCGGATCCGGACACAGATCCGGACGTGGCCCGAGATTCAGATCTAAAACCTCTGTCTCATGTCCGGATCCGGACACAGATCCGGACGTCTCATAGAAACGAAAAATAAAAATGCAATCACGCTGATAATCAGGCTTTCGGCGCAATTATCAGCCGAAGCGGCAGTTTAACCCATACTTTGAGATAATTAAGCCTATGCCCATGCTCATACCTAACTTACCACTAACCGATGTTTTACTTCTGAAGCCTATTTAAACTCTCATTCTCCTCCTAATTCAATGGTACCAGACGCTCTAGTCTACACACTACACTCTCCTCCTCTCCCTCCATATTACTTCCGTATTCACAATCGCTCCTTCATCTTCATTCACAAATCTTTCTCCATATTCATTCTCCCTCGGTTACAGACAGAAACCTGCTCACGGCGCTTCATTTAGCCGTGTCCGGATTGACGTCCGGATCCGGACAGTCCCTGAACAACGTGTCCGGATCGACGTCCGACCCCAGATAGCCGGACGTGACACAGACGAGAGTGGACACTGCAGAATCGGCGACGGCTCCTAAAATCAGTTTTTCTGCTAAATCCCTCTATCCTTATGCTGTTTATATTGAGCATTGTTATTATGTCTATGGCTGAGTAGTCACTTTTAATTTGGTTTACTATGTATCTCTAGATTAATTATTTCTGAACCTTTGTGATTTTCTGCAGTACAATAGAATAAAGTTCTTTTCCCTTATGAATTCCTAAACTTTTTAATCTGATCAATTATTGAGTTTATCAGTTTGTTAGCTTATAAGTGAGAACTGCGGCTATCAATTGACTACAGGGAAAGAACCAGTTAGTATAGAGATGGTAATTCCTCTAAACCACTAGCTGACCATTAATCTAGACTATGCTTAAAGCAATTAGTAAACAGTGGATTCATAACGAGAGTTAGGATTCGGTCTTTGCTAATTAGAATTTGTGGAGGGAGACCGAATACGAGTTATCCTTATTCTAGGGTTTTATTCAGAATTCTGTAGAAATCACTTAGGGGAAGAAATTGCAAATCTTGAGAAAAGTAGTAAACCGGAATTTCCTTTATCAAACAAAATCAAATCAATTATTTACGTGTCATTGCTTAGTGAACTCTTTTACAGCATTTACCATCACATACGAAAACCCCCAATTTCCTGTTATATTATTCTTGTTTTGTGTGTAAGTAGAAATTAAACTAGACACCGCCTCCTTTGGTTCGATACTCAGGGAATACTCCGAGATTTAAACTTGCTATAATCGACCGGTACACTTTCCGTTAGGTTAAACCCCCAACAACAATTTACCGTTAGGTTTTTACCCACACCTATTTTTCTATGTGGTTCGGGTTTGTGTCCGGGTTTACAAACCCGGACCACCCCCTGGGATGGTCTTCTAGTGCGTTTTTGATGTGGTCCGGGTTTGTGTACCGATTTGTAAACCCGGACCACCCCTGGAACTGTCAAAATTTATAGTTTTTGATCAGTTTTTAACCCCTAATTCACCTCTAATCATTTCCTAATCTTTCCACACATTTCCTACATGTTTAAACACCTCCAAAACATGCACTAAACCACTTCAAATCCTTGGTTACATCTTTACTTCAATTCTTGCTCAACTCTCTGCAAAATTCCATCTTCCTGTTACACTTTTGCACTCTTGTGCATTTCCTAACTTCCCTTAGCACCTTGCACTTGTTCTAACTCCATTTGACCATTCCAATCAATTCCTAGACAAGTGCATTAACCAAACCCAAGTACAACCCTTGTTTCCAAAGTTTTGCACACTAACTCATTCCTAGTTTTTCCGATGCATTTCAATGCCTATTTGCTTCAGATTTTTACCTCCTTCCCTCTAGTTCTCCAAATGCCATTTCAAGGCTATCACTCAACTCTAACAACACTACAAACACCTAGGTTCTCCAAACACACTAAGTCATCTTAAAAACTTATTTTTCTACCAAAATTTTGCCATAACCTCCCCATAATTCTAACATACTCCAAACCATCAATTCTCACCAATTTCATTCCTAATCTAGCCACACCCTTACAAGGGTCCTACAAGCACTCAATAACTCCATCAAAATTATCCAAACAACAACATAGCTCAACATACCACAATAGCTCAAAAGCTTGGCACTTAAGCCCTTAATTCAAACAACAAGTCACAAGTTTTCTCAAAATCAACTAAACACATTATTTCTCACACTTTGGGTTCATTATTCAATTTAACCCATCCCAAATCCTAAAACAATTAAAACAAGGTTTAAGGTAGATTTTTACCTTAATCTTTTCCAAGCCTCTTTTAAATTCTCCTCCTCCTCATCTCCTTCTCCAATTCGGCAAGTGGGAATGGAGTTGCCAAACTCCATCCCAACACCCAAGGAACACAAAATAAGTTCAATTAAAATTCTAAACCCTTAGAATCACTCAAATTCAATGGAAGGGCTTAGAGCACAAAGTTAGGGTTTTACCTTTTGAGCTTTTAAAGAGGGGTTCTCACCCTTGAATCAAAAGGGAAATTCCACCACCATTGGAGGGTTGAATTGAAGCTCAAAAACAAGGAGAAAACAAGGTATGTAAGAGCCAAAAATCGGCTAGGTCAAGAGATGGAAGAAATGTTGGATTTTTGTGACTTTTCTTACCTTGGATGAAAGAGGAGACTCCCAAGCTCCATAAAAGCTGATTTTCTCTTCAAATGGGATATACCCATGGAGATGAACTTCATCATTTTGAAATTTGGAAAAGAGGGAAAGGTAGAGCTTGGTGAGGGGAGTTCAAATATATAATTTGTTTTGCATTTGGAGCTGTGGTGTGTGCTTGAGCATGGAGAGAAAGATGGGCAGCCATGGGAGTTCAAAATCTCCAGCTTGGGGAGGAAGGAGGGAGAAATCGGCAAAGGAAGAAGAAAGAGGGGGAGGCAGTACGTGAGTGTGGAAAGAAATGAGAGGCGAGAGAGTGTATTTTGCTTTTTGTACTTTTTCTCCTTTTTCCTTCTTTCTTTCTTTTCTTTCTTTCTTTCTACTTTATTAATGTGTGTGAGGGGGCTTTTAACTATACAAAAACCGGCCCCACACAGTATACAAGCTGGGAGATTTTTCGTGTTTTACAGAAAACGCTCATTTATTTACCCGGTTTTAGCACTATTCACTAACCGGGCCAGTTTTCCGGAATTTTCTCGTTTCTTTAATTTTAATGGTTATTATACTCCCATTAATGTTTATTCATAGTTATTTAATGAGCTATAATTTTTACGGGTTCGTTTGACCACTTAAAGTCACGGTTTCGGGTTTTTCGAAAAACGTGCGCTAAAGCCTTATTAGCGTTTTTAATTCGTTTATGGATCCGTTTTCTTCAGGAATTGTTCCCATATATTATTGAGGCCTTATTAAGCCTTTCAATTCATTTAATACTCTCATCGAGGTCGTATTCCTCTTAGGGTCACTTAACGCTCAATTTAGCGTTTTTTGCTTTTTAAGTGTTTCCTTGTTTCTTTTGGATTTATTCTTTTTACCAAAATTCATTAGGCACTAATAGGCCCTCAATATCATATTAGAGTAATTTAATAGTTCGGGGGTATTTCATCTATAGGTAATAAATACCTAAGCTGGAATGACAAAGTCTCACTAAGATCTCTCAAAAATAATATCTCTCTCAATATGACTCTCTCTCGAACTGTGGAAGTGAAAGCTCCAAGTATTGCAAATGACTTCTATATGCTTAAATACTGATAAAACCCGAAACAACTGCTCCCATGATGTGTAAAATGGTGTTTCCATGACGTCCCACGTCTTCCCACTACGCATTGGGTAGGAAATATCTCAACTGCTTTGTAGAGGGACTCGTTCTAGCACTCTTTAACTTTGACCGTCTTGATTTTCAGAGCTGGTTATATGTGAACATGTGTAGCATTATTTCCATGAATTTCTCCACATTTTAATAGTAGAGGCTCGCCTTATAACTTCTAGAACGTTCCAGGAGAATATTATGTCACAGAACGACTCCTTTCGCAGTCAGACTCTTTCGTCGCCCAGACTTACTCTGATGCTATTATCAGTGATACTTCTTTTGCTAGACTTACTCGATTGCCATTATCAGCAAAACCTTGGGTTCCAACAATTTCCCCCTTTTTGCTGATGATGGCAAAGGGAACTGACTCAGTCAAGATGAGATAAAGTTCCCCCTTAAGTTGAACGTCATTTATAAGATATGAATGTAAACCGCTTGACAGATCTAGTTAGTTGACAACCAAACTACGTCTGTCGTGACTCTTGTCTGTGGGCAAGCTATAGATGACTTGTTTTGTAGTGGGAGTTACTGTTCGCTAAACTCATACTCTCTTTGACTTGGTCTCTTTTTGTTGCATCAATTCTCAGACCGACTCTTGCTGGCAGTTAGGCTTCGGCAATCTTTAGCAAAACTCTAACATCTTCATACATTTTCCCTTTTTGCCGATGATGCCAAAAACCACTTGAATGAGTCTCGTAGCGTGAGTTAACCTGCAAAAAAGACATACAAGAAAAACAAGCTTGGAAGAACCAGCCTCATTGACTGATTCCCCCTTAGTCCAATATTCCCCCTAAGTTTGAGCACGTCATTTAAGACAAGACCAGTAAGAGAAGAGCATAATAGATTTAAACTAAGCTTAAACAGAAACATTCCGCTTGACCATCAAGCATGGCAAAATCCATAAGTGCAATTTAAGTCTTCGTACCACCAAAACATTAATTTGTCTTACTAACAATGGGATTCACCGCTTCCCCCTTGTTGACATCATCTGGAAAAACAAGGTGAGTCTGCCTGACATCCAGAAGCGATCACATGGCTAAATAGCCAACTGACAAAGTCTGCCAAAGTTTTATAAAAACACCACCAAGATAAAAAAGTTTGAGATAGGTTGAAAGTACGGTCAAGGGTGTAGGCTAGGAAATGGGGTGAAGGACTTGGTCTACATCTTGGTATTGACCCATTCATTTTGAATCTCAAGAGAGTGCTAGATGTGGCTAACCGTTGTAGTGAAGTGTATTAGCCAAAGAATTCATACCCATATGTGCAAGCTAGCGTTGCTGTGAAGTGCAAACCAGAGTCACGGAAGTTCCACTCTTGGAAGTGGTGGCTGGAGCAAGAGTACGTCTTCTTCAATTGAATATAAGTTGAAGAGATGATCGTAATTTGCTTTGTTTTAGCCTTCTCGTGGGATTTCTGTCTTTCTTTCTTTTTCTTTTCCCTTTTTTTGGAAATTCACTTCAAATGCGTGGGTATTTTTGCCAGACCGATTCTACCTGTAGATTGACTCTAGCAATATTTTTTGGTCGAATGAAGGGAAAGGGTTGTGATAGACTTAGGTGGTAAGAGAGATAGGGTTTTGGTGGTAGTGGCGTTTGGTAGGAGTGGAAAGTGCTTCAACAGAGATAGTAGTGGAGCCGGGGGAGGTTTGTTTGCTTGAAGGGCTGCGAGTTGTAGGATCAAAGTTTTGAGTTGTTATAGGTTGAGGGTGACAACTTTGGGAGTGGTAAAAGTTTTATTGGTGGCCATGGCGAAAATTATAGAGAGAAGGTTTGAGTTTGGGCAAGGTAGGTTGGGTAATCGACTAGGGCTGTAGGGCAAGGTGGTGAGTTGGGCAATAGTGATGACGGATCCAAAGTGGATGGGATTTTGTGTGGTGAGACGGCCATGGGAGACTTAGTGATGGTTTCAGGAGTTAGGATAACAGTAGTGCCTTGTTTATAGGATTTCTGGCTTTGAGTGGGAGAGTGTGTAGGTGTGGTTTGAGGGTTAGGAGAATTTATGGGTTGATTGTGAAGCGAAAGTAGCAATGGTTTCAAGGACGATGGAGTTGGAATTTGGAATAGTGAGATGATTGATGTGGGTGCTTTGGTCGAACTGGTATGGAAAAACTTGCGGGTTTTCAAAAAATATTTGTAGACAAAGTTTAGTTGAACTACTTAACCAAGGAGAGTCTGGTACCAGAGAGACTATACTTGAGTACCCAGACTCTGCCTCTAAGAGGGAGAGGAGATACAACCACCCTCAGTTAGAATGAGTCATGCCATGGTGTGTACGAAAAAGCTCAAATGCAACCATATGTGATGCCTTGGTGATGATATCAGCAAGCTAGGGCCTGTGTCAAAATCATTCGGGTCGGGTTGAGCTAACCCGAAGACCCATTGTCATCCACATTATATTTCTTCAACCCGAAGCATGAGAACCCGACCGTTTTTTAAAAAATCTTTTATTTTTAAAATTTAGCATTATACAATAAATAATATAATATTTTATTATTAATAATTATGATGTACTATATTATCATAAATTATGATTAAATATTTATTTAGTCATAAATAAATCATAAACATTAATTTTAGTCATTAAAATAACATATTTTCTTTTATTTAATTTTTTCGGGTTACGGGTTAGCGGGTTCAACCCGAACCAGAGCGGGCTTTAGTGCCCGAACCCGACCGAAATATTCAGTCAAATCTGAACCCAGCTTTGGTCGGTTAGTCGGATTTCGGGTTCGGGTCAAGATTGACATCCCTACTAGGGCTGTGTAGTTTAATAGATTGTTCATCGCACATGATCTCGTACAAATGAGAACTCAAGTATATAAATTTAGTGCAAGCAAGATTTAGAGATTTGATGACCATATCTGGTATTATCATACATAATGATAACATTTTGATCAAAAATACCGTAGTCTTCAAAGTACTTGAAGCTGGAGCGAGTCAGCTTGCTTTGCACAAGATTCGTAGAGAGAGTCTGCTTGCTTCGGTACATGATTCGCAGACAGAGTCTGCTTGCTTTCTGCACATGATTCTCATATATATATTGGAAATTCATATCAACCGTGCCATATTGCCTTAAGATCACCGGTGTTAGAGTCATAAACCATATTTCCTTACGACCACGAGTGATAGAGTCATAAACTTATAACATAAGATTGGAGAAATCACAAATTTGAGAGAGACTATATCAAAAACAACAATTAAGTAAACATTATGAACTTTAAACAAAGATGGGTTACCAATGGAGCCAATTCTTATGATTTTTCGTACATGTTCTCTAAAAGTAATCTTTCCCCTTGATGGTCAGAGTGAGTCGTAAACTCAACTTGGTCTCCAGTCATATATCTTGAACAACCACTGTCCATAAACCAAGAGTCATTGTGCCAAGCGACTTGTCTGCAAAAAGCTACTGGTTAGTTTGGGAACCTAGATGTACTTGGGTCCCCTCTTAAACGATGATGAAGAACTATTATAGTAAAGATCACGAGCTTTGATAATTGCAGACACACAAGATATATTAAATGACAAATCATGACAAAGTTTATTACAAGAAGAGTCCGTATGACCATCATAACCATAATATTTGCAAATTTTCATCGTAGAGGGAGTCTCACTTACCTGATCTTGAGCGGTTTTCTCACCAGTGTGAGCCATCTAGCACATCAAACCGGTGGTGCCTGACTTAACCTTTTCTGAGTAGGAAATTTCTACCATCTTGAGAGATTTTTTCATCCAACACAGGCTCTGATACCACTTGATAGGATCGGGGTGCTAACCGAGTAGGTCTGAGGTGTTAGTCTCAGGCCAACTCTGCTTGAAGAGGAGTATTTGCCCAAGATAATAACGCAGAAGCTTTTGTATGAAACTTAACAAGACAAGATTTTGTTTGTATTGAAATTCGAAGTGAATCATAACCTAGCTTCATGTCTTGGGATTCGATAGAGGTATTCTGTCTCATCCAACACTCGCTCTACTCTAGAAGTAGAATAAGGAGTAAAGGGAGTGCTTTGTGTGCTCTATATGTAATAAATACCTAAGCCGAAATGACAAAGTCTCACTAAGATCTCTCAAAAATAATATCTGTTGGGGTAAAAACCTAACGGTAAATTGTTGTTGGGGGTTTAACCTAACGACAAGTGTACCGGTCGATTATAGCAAGTTTTAAATCTCGGAGTATTCCCTGAGTATCGAACCAGAGGAGGCAGTGTCTAGTTTAATTTCTACTTACACACAAAACAATAGTATAAAAACAACAGGAATTGGGGGTTTTGTGTGTGATGGTGAATGCTGTAAAAGAGTTCACTACTAAGCAATAAATAACAGGTAAATTAGTGATATGATTTGTTTGATAAAGGAAATTCCGTTTACTACTTCTCTCTAGGTTTGCAATTTCTTCCCCTAAGTGATTTCTACAGAATCTGAATAAAACCCTAGATAGAATAGGATAACTCGTATTCGGTCTCCCGCTCCACGAATTCTAATTAGCAAAGACCGAATCCTAACTCTCGTTATGAATCCACTGTTTACTAATTGCTTTAAGTGTAGTCTAGATTAATGGTCAGCTAGTGTTTAGAGGAATTACCATCTCTATACTAACTGGTTCTTTCCCTGTAGTCAATTGATTGCCGCAGTTCTCACTTATAAGCTAACAAACTGATAAACTCAGTTAATTGATCAGATTAACAAGTTTAGGAATTCATAAGGGAAAATAACTTTATTCTATTGTACTGCAGAAAATCACAAAGGTTCAGAAATAATTATTCTAGAGATACATAGTAAACTGAAATTAAAAGTGACTACTCAGCCATAGACAAAATAACAATGCTCAATATAAACAGCATAAGGATAGAGGGATTTAGCAGAAAAACTGATTTTAGGAGCCGTTGCCGATTCTGCAGTGTCCACTATCGTCTGTGTCATGTCTGACTATCTGGGGTCGGACGTCGATCTGGACGCGTTGTCTGGGTCTGTCCGGATCCGGACGTCAATCCGGACGCGGCTAAATGAAGCACCGCGAGCAGGTTTCTGTCTGTGAGTGGGGGAGAAGAGTTACGGAGAAAGATTTGTGAATGGAGATGAAGGGTTTATCGTGATGAGCAGGTAGTATGGAGGGAGAGGAGGAGAGTGTAATGTTTAGACTCAGGGAGTCTGGTACGAATTGAAATGGCAGCAGGAGCAGGGTTTAAATAGGCTGAGAGGAAAACATAGGTTAGTGGGTGTGGTGAGTTGGGAAATTAATTGAGCATGGTTGTGCCTTAATTTAGGGGAAGCATAGGCTAAACCGCCGCTCGGCTGATAATTGCGCCGAAAGCCCGATTATCAGCACATGCGTTTTTATTTTTCGTTTCTGTGTGACGTCCGGATCTGTGCCGGATCTGGACGTGAGACAACGGTTTTGGATCTGAAACTCGGGTTGTGTCCGGATCTGTGTCCGGATCCGGACAAGACACAGAACTCTCGGATCTGGAATTTAGGTCACGTCCGGCTTGCGTCCGGATCCGGACATGTGACGTCCGGATTTGCGTCCGACTATCTTGACCCGGACGTGACCAATCTTTGCCGCTTTTCCGGATTTGTTCCCCGTTTGTTGCGTTGAATTCCTTATGATGTAAAATCTTCATTTCCCTGGGTTTTTCCTATATTTAGCATATAAAATGCATCAGTTCATATCAAAACATCAATCTTAGGAGAAACACATAATAAGTGGGAAACATTGCCTGAATTGTTATAGATTATAAGGTAATTAGACCCTCAAAAGCCTATATGTTTCACACTTATCAACTTCCTCACACTTAAGCTTTTGCTTGTCCTCAAGCAAATAAGGAATAAGAATCTCTAAAGCCGTCAAATAATCTCAAGATCAGACAAGTGCAGGGTGAAATCAAACAAAGTGATAAATGGAAGAATAATCTTGTTGTTTAGAGGTAGGTTTTCACACACAGTGAAAGAGGAACAATTTTGTAAAAGCATAGAGAAGCTAGATTGCGGAAACCAAGTTAGCTTAGCTTGGGACTTTCCACCAATTTTCATTCCTCTAACCTTGGGATGACAAGGGGTGTGAAGTAATGCCTTATTCCGCAATACCTTTCAACACCACGCACTCATGATCAGAAGCATAATTTAACTGCAATTATCTCTTTTGAAAGCATTCGTCTTCAAGAATTATGTATCAAACAAACTAATATTTGAGATCTTGCAGAGTTATTCCGTAACCCAGACTTTCTCTCTCTATCTTGAGATGGTGTTGGGCCAACTATCCCAGATCCCGAGACCTTAGGTAGATAGGTGTTAAGGCACCCTTAAGACTTAATAACCGGATAGACGAGGTCTGCTATTGTTAGGAAAAAAATTTGATCAGAGGAGTACCTTGCCTTATCTTTTCATTCCAAACATTCACTTCATTTCCAAAATCCCAAGCTAAAATAATCTGGTTTCCTCAACTAGCCAATCTACCATATTTCAGTGAAAAGAGAGTTTTTTAATTAAAACTATTTATACAAACCTCATCAAGCAAAAAGATTCCTACGGTTTTCACTTGGTTTAATTTCACTCGGTGTGTACAGGCATTAGAGCAGCAAAAAGCAAGTGTGGCATTAAAGAACAACTAGCATGTTTTCAGGGAAAGGTCTTTCCTTCCTCACACTTAAGAGGAGCAATGTCCTCATTGGTCATAAAAGAAATGTAAGTAAAAGAACTTTCAAAACATGCGATACTCATAATAGATGCATGTGCAGTAATTAACCCTTAACGCAAGCAAATGCGGAACACCAATAAGTTAAAGTAGGAACTGAGACTCCCTGGTGTCCTAGATTGAGGAAGATATTCTTCCTCACACTTGAAGTCTTGCAGGGGTCCAGATATTCCTCATGAGTCCCAGACAGTATGCGTTTTGTGCAGAGTAAAAAATGCTAGTTTTCCACTGGCATGTACAACCACAGAATAAAGTGCATTAACTCGAACGACAGGGAATATTTGAATCGTATGAATAATATTTAGAGAAAGAATACTCCCCATAATTCAAGCTTAGTAGACGTTCGCAAGTAGTGTGGTTACATTTCCTGTACTTATAGTCGTTTGTTTCGCAGTAGAGGTGACGTGTAAATTTATCATTTTAGAACGCTGCACTGCTCAGAGAGAAACAGGAAATTAGCAATTCAGAATTAAAACACTGCCTAATATAACCATTACCACTTCACCTGCAGTCTCGTGTTTTACCATTAGTTTAACAACAAAAGTAAAGCAAGTTAAAGAAAAAGAAAAGTACAGAAAAACAAACAAATAAAAGAAAGCAGTAAAGATATGATGGCTGTCACTGAGGCGGCGATGGTGGCGGAGGTCTCGCGCCCATCTGGGCCATGAGCATCTGTAAGAGCTGGCTATGTAGCACCCCTATTCCTAAACCTGTAATAACGTCGCAAGTTGTAGCATAATAAATAACAATCGTAGCAGAAAATAAAACTATCTACCTTGGTGTTACACGTCGTTACTCACCCTTGTGAGCAACAAGGCATCCTACTCTTTCCAACAATACAACCATCACACTGTGATGAACAGATACTGAGCGCTTCTAATTATTACAAACCAAATCCAACTAATGAGCAACTAACTGAATACAACAACATCTTTAATACAATACAAAATAAACCAAAGGTGTTTGCTGAAAACACAACAGCTACCCCGAGTCCCGCACTCCGGCTTGAGTCTTCTTCAATAACCTGGAATGTTGGCCCAATGAAGGGCTCAGCAATGAAATGCTGGTATGCTAAATGTAGTCTTAAATCATTTGATTCCTTAAGTCATTTTAGCCATCTTGATATTAGGTTCATTACATAAAATACGGTTTACAATGATAACAGTTAAACTGTAAACATTAACGATCACATAGCAATTCACCTGTAAAACACCAGTGTACAATAGTACACGACACCAATAACCACACAACAATAACTCATAGAAATAACCAATAGTCACACATTAATAATCATAACAATAACCAATAATCACATATAATAATCGTGACGACGATCACCAAACAGATACGCGTATTAAATCTGTACTTGTTAGTTAGCCACCTATACCTTTCCTTTAAACCAATCATTTAACTTTCTCCAATTAATTTCCACCTCAAGTGTCATGTTAAGTCAAACCTTAATAACTTTTTGATGGACGAATGTCCCTGTGTTCCATTGGAACTGTTTACAAGGACCCTATGGCCCTGGTTAATTGACCGATCCGGTCGAACCTGTGCACCAACGGCAGTGCCTTCCGCCATCCCGAATGTGGTGATGGATTTCCTTTGAGTGACTCTCCATTGAAGTCTCTCGTAGTGATCACAATGCGTAACAAGAAAGTCGAAACAATCTGGGATTCCTCTTTATAAGTTAGCCCTTTTTGTCAGTGACAGAATAACCAACCCCCTGAGTTAAGACTATAATAGTTGACCGAAGTAGGTTCAATAATACTTTAGGTCGTTAGTCTTGTTCCAGTTTAGATGTATAAACTTCCAGTCATAAGACGTTCGCGTATAAATAAAACGCAACAAAGTTGAGCAATACGGTGTACAATATGATATACATAAAATCACAAATATCGCTCTTAAACAATTAACACATAATGTCTGGACCTTAGGATAATCCTTAGGACATTCAGACCACACAATTAACATACCATTCACCGTGATAACAGCTAGCTTGACTATTCACGCTTTAACAGTCCTTCCCCGTACGCTGTTATATTTACAAGCAATACCGGGTAATATTAATATAACTATCCATTAAACATTACAGTACTGTCACTGTAGAACTAATACTTGTAATATACTAATCCTGTAAGTTCTTTATTTCCCCCTGTTATTTTACAGTGACTCTAGACAGTTCAACAGTTCGTTATTTTATGTGATATTCACATGTGATAATGAATTTTCACCTTGTAGTATATTTCTACTTCCTTAATTATATACTCATAATTGTTTCCACTTATTCTTTATATTATATCCCTTGGTCTTTTTTTTATTATAACCACAATTATTTTATAAACTTTATATTATACTCCTTAATATACCATAATACAATATATTACCTAGTTTTACTTCCTTTCCTTATTAAATTACAAAACCAACCTTATTAATTCGGTATTTATATATTATACCCAACAACTTAATAAATTACTAATAAATTCATATAGTTTCCGGTAATCATAACTTGAACCCATTAACTTCTACAACCTACCAAACAACCATATACTTTTATAATTACTAAATACCCATATTAATTTTCGGTCTTAACATATACTTTCCTTATATTTACATTTTAATCCCAGAACTTTATATAAATTACATATTAACTTATAAATTATAGTTTCAATATTTAATTCACTAAAATAACCAAAACAATCCATAACTTTCTTCAATTTACATTTCCGCCCCATATTAAATTCTATTTTTCATATATACTTCCATAAATTACATATTCACCCCAAAACTTTTATAAACTTAATATTTTATGTCATAAATCATTTTAACCCAAAGTTTTTGGTCAACACTTTGACCAAGACTTAATTTCATAATTAATACCTTAATATACCCATAAATCATATGTAATTCGGTTTCACTCTCAAACTTCTCAATAATTACAAAATAGCCCCAAAACTTTATAAGATGTTATTTTAACACTTAACCACTTATTTAAATTCACCAAAATTCATAATGTTAATTCCTACCTTATATTAATCATAAATACATCAAATTCATCCTTTTATTCTCGGCAATTATAATAAGTACTCCAAACTTTTCAAAATTTACATTTTAGCCACATAACTTTATAAACTAGCCATTTAAATACTTGTAGCTATTTTTAATGTTCCCAAAATTTATAATATAAGTTAATACACTTATATACTTTCGAAATCAGTAAATAACATATTTCATTCTCGGCTTTAAATATCTTTTGCCATATGGTTTCAAAACTTGGTTTAAACTTTATAATAAATATAAATGTATATAAGCCATATAACACTTCTAAAAATTATGCTAATGACTTAGAATGATTATAATCTCAAAATAGAACAAATAACTCTTAGGTATTTCGGTTTACATATATATGTATCTTAATTAATATTTGTGACACATAATTATACCTTAAGGTAATAATCTTACCTTATATGTTATAAATTATTTTCTTGACCTTATAACCCATATATTTTCGGCCTTAATTATTTAGAGGTCATTCATAATTTTTATACCAAAGTTTGAAGCTTAAATCAAGCTTAAACTTAATAAACCTTAATTATATATACTTACTCCTTAAATCAAGACAATTCTTGTACTTGATTTCTCCTTGAATTCCAAGCTCTCTAAATGCTATTTTGATGCAGAGATTTCGGCCTCCTTATACATGTTTATGAGATTCATTTGTTAGACTTCTAACAAAATTATAAATGAGATTTGGAGTAGTTTTGCAAGAGTTTACCTTAGGAATTTATCAAGGTATTTTTTGATACACCTTGTGATGATTGTAGATCCAAGTTCCTTCATGAAATAATGAAGAGAACATAGGTTTAGAAGTTCTAAATTTTTGAAAATAGCTTAAGGACTTTACTTAGGATTTTCAACATGAAAATATACCTTAACTTGATCTTGTTGTTCCTTGTGTTGTTGTTGAATCTAGGAACCTCCTTGGAACATCTAATGCTTGGCGAAAATTGTAAGGTTTGCTAGGATGGTTTTTACTTCAAGACTTAGGAGATTTAACTAGGAATTTACATAGAAATGGTGTTAGAGCTTAGATCACCATTAATGGAGCTTTGAAGCTCTAAGGAATTAATTGTCAAATGAATAAGAAGGAGAGGGAGAAGAGAACTTACACAACCGGCCATGGAGAATGGCAAAGGAAGAATGAGTTTAACTCACGTATGAATAAGAAGGTAGGCAAGGCAAATTGTAAGGATTTTCTTTTGTTAAATTAATGTTAATTTGACTAGACTTGTATTTAATTTATTCATAGACTTTTGGCTCAATTATGCCCTCTCTTATTGTAGTCCATCGGCTGCTTGCTAAGAAAATTGAAGACTTTGTTTGCCACTTGAAACTAGAAGACAATATAAGTTAGGTATGTTTTTGTCTCCTTGAATTTTATAAGTTGATTGTTCCTTGTTTCTTCTCATATCATACGTTAATGTGCTGTATAGATAGGCCATTAATTTCTTTGTCTATTGAACATAAGCACATGCTAGCTAATTAGTTGTTTAATTTGACAATTTTATAAAGCAATCAGATTTGCTTTTCCTCCTCTTGCATACGGTAATGTAGTGCAGTATGGACAACATACTTTGTCAATATTAGTCATTAGAACATGGTTAATTGTACATTTGATTTTAATATAGGCAATCAGTCCCCCCTTTCTTCTATACAGATCGGCTGCCCCATGTGCTGTAAGAGCAAGTTGAATTACTTGTTTATAGTCTCCTAAAAGTAGGTCTAGTTGTCATAATAATTGTATTGCTTTTCATTATTTTTTTTGTTAATCTTATACTAATTACCTTGCTGTCTTCTTGCAGGTACACGTTAATGCAGCTCCATTTCATTGCAATCAGTTGTTACATATTCATATAGTATAGATAGTGATGAGTCACATTACCATAAGGTATTATTTTGCTAAAAATCAAGCCCAGCACACTCAAACTGGCGCATACAATGGGGCTCAATTGGAGATGATTTTTAATTTTATTTTTGTTACAATATATTGTACTAAGATCATACTAATATGTGTAATAGGTTCCAGCATTTAATTGGTACATTTTTATTGTGGTAAAAGGTGAAAGTTTTAAGGTAAAAATGCTGATTTTAGGTACCTTTTTGATCCCAAAATCGCCCCCACTTGTGCTATGAATTTAGCACTGCCATTAATTGATTTAGATGGTCAATTTATCCAATTTTAAGTTTATCAACTCGTGGCTCCTCAAAAACTTCAAGGCAATTGCGTAAAACGCATTTTTGTGACACCCGAAGGTGCGTTTTTGTGCTTTAAGGATTTTCCGGGAAATAATTAGTCGCTATGAGTTCCAAGTGTTTATTGACATTTTTTATAGTCAATATAATAAGTTAAGGTGTTTTGGGTTATATGGGGTTATATAAACTTGTAACTCAATTTTCGGGCTAACGGGACACTCTCGGGGCAAAAAGGAGCGTTAAGAAATTCATCCGAGCACTTTGTTAATTTTTGTGAAAGTAGCTCGAGAACCCTCTTTGTAATAATGAATATAGACGATAGGAACTCTTAGGATGATTTATATTGGAGTTCGTGCCACTTCGGTACCTCTCCGAGGCACTCCCGTGGGTTTATGGGGCCCTCATCGGGAACCTCCGAGAACTTTGTCTCTAACTGAGAATCTATCTTGAGAACTTCATCTTAAATGTTAATTAAAGTGTTATTGTGTATTTAGAATGAAGTGTAATGCTTTACTTTATTTAATAAGGTATTTCCGGGACTTTCAGGCCTTAAGGGGCCCTTAAGGGAACTCCCGGGCATATTGTATTTTTGCTCAGTTCTAACTGAGGACTTGTGTTTTAAAGGTCATAAAATGACCCTTGGTTAACTTCATATTAGTTTTAGAGCTTATATAACTTGTTTATCTTAAGGTCGGGCTTTAGCGCACGTTTTTAACCTTAAGGAGTTTAGGTGCGTTTTTTAACGCCCAAGTGTTTATATGCTTTCTTAGGGTTTAATAAACCCCCAAATAATATTTATTTGCTTATATTTAATTATTTACATGTTAGGGGTATTTCAGTCTACCCCCCTTAAAAGGACTTCGTCCCGAAGTCATAACTTATACTTACATATCCTATGGAATCAAGTTCCTCGTATCTATTCCTTGTATGCTTATCATTCCTGGGTGTCAATACTATAGTGACACCTCTACATTCCATCTGTAATCCGAGTGTATGCAATTCATACATATAAATAGTCTTACTCATGACATTCAATATAATCGTAACACAAATAACTTGGTAAATACTGTAAGGTAAATAAGTGCTTCCATAAACATCCAAGTGTTACATAGAACACACAATTAATCATTCAAGTGTCACATAGGACATAACAATAACCAACCAAATGTCACATAGGACATAACCATCCAACCAATTGCACACATGCGCAACAATCAAACACAAATAACCAAATATAAAACCAATATAGACTGCAGATATGCAAGTCGCATGTGGTGCTCTACCCCCCTTAAAAAGGGTTACGCCCACGTACCCCCACAAGTATACACAAAACTAGGATAAAAGTGCTGGATACTTGTCTCGGATGGAGTCTTCTAACTCCTATGTCGCCTCCTCAATGTCGTGGTTTGACCAAAGAACCTTGACCATTCTATAGGTCTTGTTCTTGGTCTCCCTAGTCCTGGCGTCTAAGATGCGAACTGGGGTCTCCTCCTATCTAAGTGTAGGATCGAGCTCGAGTGTCTCGGGCTCTAAGATATGTGATGGGTGAGGCATTACTACTTTAGTTGAGAAATGTGGAACACATTATGTACTCTCCCAAGCTCAACAGGTAAATCTAATATGTAGGCTAATGGGCCCACTCGCTCCGTAATAAGGTACGGTCCTACATATTTCGGCTACGTTTGTTCTTCTGCCCAAATCTGAAAACTCCCCTCATAGGTGGAACTCTAAGGAAGACTCGATCGCCTATTGCGAACTCGAGGTTTCTCCTACGGACATTAGCATATGACTTCTGTCCTACGAGGTATAGTCCTCAAAAGTCCATGTATTCCCTGACATGTTTCATAGTGCATTAGTATGTTGTTTGTTTGAATTCCGTGTGTGTGGATGAAGGTGGTCTACTATCTTGTACGTTGTTAATATTATCTCATGGCATGTTTAAACTGTAGTATATAACACACTTCCCTTGATCTCCTCTTATAGTTGTAATCGTCGGTGCTCGTGTCTTTGTATTAATATTGGGCATACTTATAATCCCTATCTTTAGGTCATCATCTTGTGATTCTGGTATTTGAGTTTACTGTCGCCATATACGGCTTTCATTTTCAATGTAAAGTATGAGCTACGGTTGAGCCGTGCATCTTATGTACATTATAGAAATATTTCTTGATATTATTGATTCACCAATTGTCTGTAGTATACGATTACTCTCGTCTGTTCATCAGGTATACCACAGTAGGGTTACCGCTAAGGTTTCTGACAAGGTATAGTTTCCTCTCAATTGGACATGTTCTTTCAGTTGTGAATCAATTCATGTGAGTATTAGTATAATGTTTCTACTCTTTATATTCTACCATGTTTATAGGTAGGTTCCCATTTAATATATTGGGTTGAATTCATAAAGAAAGACATGGAAGTCGATCTTTCCTTCCAATGGCAATTTGGCCATAACTTAGAAGCTAGCTCGAGACTACTCTTATTATTGATAATTGTCTCTTGATTTCTTATTTAATTTGTTAGCATGGTTCATGGGATAATAATGGTTAATATTTCCCTCACACCTGGCTATTTTTCCGACATACGCGGAGTTGTTTTAGCTATTTAATCTCCTCAGGGTAACTTGGACAACTTAACTCTTAATTTACACCTTCTACATCTCATATACTTATTAGTCAAATTTTATATTAGATTTAAGAATAAATACTTATGTATCGCAGAAATATTTGTGACCACTTGTAAGGAGTCTCAGGAATCATCCAACTCTGACAGGGTCAGCATCAGTGTTGAACTATCCTTCCACACCATTTTGTGTTTGGTTTTCCCTTGATCTGACCAGGATCAAGTTCGACCTCCCACGTCAAATATCACACAATCACATAATTGTCATTTCCAAATTTTATCTTATCAAACTTTATGACGTGGTGAGTACTACATTTTCTCTTGACCACTATACTATTAATCCAATATCTGTTATAACCTATACTCGAATCTAGTGTATTCCCAAATCCCCGGCACCATATTCCCTTGATCAAATCATCAAGCGGGGAAGCCAGTTTTTCCTCTTGGCATAAAAGGTAAATTCTTGTTAACACATCTAGGCTCATACTGTCTAATAATTATATCATCAATCATTTCAACTCTTAAATCCATCATACAAGTAATAAGTTCCGTCATGGACTTGCATACCTTAGAATACTCTCTTCTCTTTAAAAAGGCTTATCTAATATTTCACTAATCAGGGCTTGATTATTGCCTATACTTTGATTACCATCACTTGGAGCAAAGACAGTCATAGTTAGACTTTAAGAAAGGTTTTCATAACTCCATCCACAATTACAGTTCCATAAAGTACTATTTCTTCCGCCCTAAAGCTTGGCTCTTTTTTTTTATTCCATCTAAACTCCATAAATCAGGTGAACCATATGTTCAGCCTAGGTTAAGTATCTCTTAATATTAGTACCAGCTCAAACTAAGGGTTTCCAGTTTGAGTCCTTTGTTTGGTAATAGGACAATCACAACTTATTGTTTGTTTCTATCTCTTAGAAACGTGGTTAATCCACAACTCAATGGCTTCCAAAAATAGGTCAATTAGGTGTATCAAATAAAGAATTTAGAATCACAAGGATTAGCATATAACGTTAGGAACTTTCATGTATAAAAACTTGTTACAAGCCAAGGGGTTGTTTTACTACCTTTAAATTTTATTTCCTCTCACTTTTAGTGTATATAATAATTCAAACTCTTAATGTAACTTATACTACCTTCACTGTAAGTGTTAAGAAGAGTTATTCATTACCATGTTTATGTTACAACTTATATTACATAGGGGGTTGACCTTATTTGTTTTCTTGCGCTCTTTATTCGTATTCGTATCTTGAGATGTCATAGAAGACATATGCTCGTATAGAACCATAAGAATAGTGTAGGACATGTGCCTCCAAAATAGGGTAGGTATATTTAATGGTACTTAGCCCTCTGAAATGTATCAATACTCCTCAACGTTTTAGGTTTACAACCTCCAAATTATATGTATATGTGTAGCATTTAGTATTGCTAATTAGATAGTTCTCCCGACTTCAGAAAATATAAGTCCAAAGTTGTTCTCTCCCCTTCATTAATTAGGAGTCCAGCACTGTTATATAATGGTACTAGCTGAGACCCTTGGTATTTGCTCAGGTATTTTAAAACCCGTGCTTATCCATGATGGATGTTTAGTTATATTTTTTTTTGAGATTCTGTTTCTTTATTGTCATATTTCTAGGTTTTGCACTATCTTCTCTCGGAGTTAATAAGGGATTGTAAGATTTTTTGTCCCGCACTGAGCGGTAAGCTCGGTGCCTGGGTATCCCATAAAATTTCAGTGTTTGCTCTATACGTGAACTCTTTTGACAATTCATGTAGTCTTAAGTATTTTATATTAATTAATGTATTCCTTTTCATGACATCTGCTCGTCATTTAGGCAGGTCATAATTTGTAGTTACTGTAAGTTGGACAATTGATAACGCCCTTCCGCGGATCAAGCAAAGACTAACTTACTATTCCTCACTGTACTATCTCACACCATATATCCCAATACTCTTAATTTCCATGGTACACTAATCGGGATTCTCCACCAAGTATCAACGCGTCTCTTAACTTTAAAATAATTTTGTTCGCCTTATCATACTCTTCTTATCACCATAAAAACTCAGCATCATCTCCCTGTGGAGAAAGCTACAACTGGTATCCCAATCCTTACCCATACTCATCATACATAATTTAAGTTTTGATCCCCTCCTATATCCTGGAATATAAAATCCTCCAAGGCTTATCCCCAAGTTCTACATTCATTTATAATAGTTATTTGTTCATTTATAGTTAAGTATTTCTTGAGTAGGATCATGCCGGTTCCAATTACTTGGCACTATGCCTCTGGATATTCCCGACCTTCGCTCATAGGCTCAGGTGATCTCGGTCTCATAGGTAAGGAAAATAAATATCGAAGTATCCCATTAGGTGAGAGGTTACCTAAGTTAGGTCTCTCTAAATTATGATACTTATTAACACACACAAGTCTCATCGACTGATAAGTATAAACACACATTTATGCTTCATGCATTTAGTTTAGGTTCTGGCTTACCGGTTTCGCGCTAAGCGCTAGCTTCAGCGCCTGAAGTTCCCACTGAGTACAGGGTATTTCTTCATGGAGTTATCTCCTTTCCCTTCCGACTCCCGGATGAGGATGGTTGTCCTGCCGGTCCTCTAGTATAGGTGTTGTTCTGCGGCGCCTGGCCTCTTCTTGGTCCGCCCGCCTCATTAGCTGGTGCGCTCTGTAAACCTCTAGCTCCCTTGTATACTCGGCTCCCTGGATTGGAAAAGCATTCATACTCTCTGTGACCTTCCTTTTTGCAATAGCGGCACTCCACCTTCCTTCCTGCGCAATCTGCGCCTGGGTGATTCTTCCCACAACGTTTACAGTAATAGTGATGTCGGGTTGACTTATTGCCTCTAGGTGGTGCTGTTCTTAGTGGTTGAGCATCAATAGCTGGGCCGGTCAGACGAGGGACCTGCTCCTTCGTCTTCTGACCGTGGAAATCCTTCCGCCCCTTCTTCTTTTCAAAGAATTTCTTCCCCTTTTTGCAGAATCCGTCAGAGGTTACTCCACCATCATCTCCTTCAGTACTCTTTCTCTTCTTTCTTTCTGCGTCGGAGTAGTCGACTCCTGGTGTATAGTCCAATAAACTGGTGACCCGTGCGTAGTACTGGTCAACTGTTTGACTCCCTTGGATACGGTCTCAATCTCCTACCTTTTTCTCTGCTTTATGTGTTCGGGGTAGAATTTCTCCCGCAACACTTCTACAAACGCTGTCCATCCAATGTCTGGTGTAGCTCTACGGTGGCCCTCAACAGACCGCCACCAAATGTCAGTTGCGCCCTTCAGGTTGTATGTGGCGATGTCGACCTGCTGGTCTTCTGGAACTCTGACAGCCTTGAACGCTTTTTGGTGCTCTACAACGAACTTCTCCAGTGCGGCGGGGTCCGGTTCCCCAGAATAAATTGGTACTCTCGCGTCTGCAACGCTCTTCAACCAGTTGGTTTCCCTGGCCGCGGCGGGTGGGGTATGGCTCCCGTAAGTTGAGCTCCTAGCTGCTGTGCGAAGTCTGCCATTGCCGCTGCTAGGCCTGGTACTGTTGGAACATCCGCCGGTGTCTCGTCACCGCGTCCACTGCTGCCTCCACGTGGTCTTTCTCTTGTCGACATCTATAACAGTATACTATTATTTCTACTCGGTTGCTACACCGTCATATACAATCACAGTCATGTGAGTAAGCTAACTACTAGCAATAAAATATCCCTAGGGTTTTTCTAAGTCATGAATCCTCACGGACGTTTCCCGTATCCCAATATTCCTATGCTCATTGTCCTAGACTCAGTATCTTTCATCAGAGCGGTACTCCGCTCTGATACCACTTTTTTGTAACACCCCTATTCCTAAACCTATAATAACGTCGCAAGTCGTAGCATAATAAATAACAATTCGCATCGGAAAATAAAACTATCTACCTTGGTGTTACACGCCGTTACTCACCCTTGTGAGCAACAAGGCATCCTTACTCTTTCCAACAATACAACCCCTCACGCTGTGATGAACAGATACTGAGCGCTTCTAATTATTACAAACCAAATCCAACTAATAAGCAACTAACTGAATACAACAACCTCTTTAATACAATACAAAATAAAACCAAAGGTGTTTGTTGAAAACACAACAGCTACCCCCGAGTCCCGCACTCCGGCTTGAGTCTTCTTCAATAACCTGGAATGTTTGGCCCAATGAAGGGCTCAGCAATCGAAATGCTGGTATGCTAAATGTAGTCTTAAATCATTTGGATTCCTTAAGTCATTTTAGCCATCTTGATATTAGGTTCATTACATAAAATACCGGTTTACAATGATAACAGTAATAACTGTAAACATTTAACGATCACATAGCAATTCACCTGTAAACACCAGTGTACAATAGTACACGACACCAATAACCACACAACAATAACTCATAGAAATAACAAATAGTCACACATTAATAATCCATAACAATAACCAATAATCACATATTAATAATCCGTGACGATCACCAAACAAGATACGCGTATTAAACTGTACTTGTTAGTTAGCCACCTGACCCTTATCCTTTAAACCAATCATTTAACTTTCTCCAATTAATTTCCACCTCAAGTGTCATGTTAAGTCAAACCTTAATAACTTTTTGATGGACGAATGTCCCCTGTGTTCCATTGGAACTGTTTACCAACTGACCCTATGGCCCTAGTTAATTGACCGATCCGGTCGAACCTGTGCACCAACGGCAGTGCCTTCCGCCATCCCCGAATGTGGCTGATGGATTTCCTTTGAGTGACTCTCCATTGAAGTCTCTCGTAGTGATCACAATGCGCAACCAGAAAGTCAAAACAATCTGGATTCCTCTCTTTATAAGTTAGCCCTTTTTGTCAGTGACATAATAACCAACCCTTGAGTTAAGACTATAATAGTTGACCATCAGTTAGGTTCAATAATACCTTTAGGTCAGTTAGTCTTGTTCCAGTTTAGATGTATAAACTTCCAGTCATAAGACGTTCGCGTATAAATAAAACGCAACAAAGTTGAGCAATACGGTGTACAATATGATATACATAAAATCACAGATATCGCTCTTAAACAATTAACACATAATGTCTGGACCTTAGGATAATCCTTAGGACATTCAGACCACACAATTAACATACCGTTCACCGTGATAACAGCTAGCTTGACTATTCACGCTTTAACAGTCCTTCCCCGTACGCTGTTATATTTACAAGCAATACCGGGTAATATTAATATAACTATCCATTAAACATTACAGTACTGTCACTGTAGAACTAATACTTGTAATACTAATCCTGTAAGTTCTTTTTTCCCCCTGTTATTTTACAGTGACTCTAGACAGTTCAACAGTTCGTTATTTTATGTGATATTCACATGTGATAATGAATTTTCACCTTGTAGTATATTTCTACTTCCTTAATTATATACTCATAATTGTTTCCACTTATTCTTTATATTATATCCCTTGGTCTTTTTTTATTATAACCACAATTATTTTATAAACTTTATATTATACTCCTTAATATACCATAATACAATATATTACCTAGTTTTACTTCCTTTCCTTATTAAATTACAAAACCAACCTTATTAATTCGGTATTTATATATTATACCCAACAACTTAATAAATTACTAATAAATTCATATAGTTTCCGGTAATCATAACTTGAACCCATTAACTTCTACAACCTACCAAACAACCATATACTTTTATAATTACTAAATACCCATATTAATTTTCGGTTTTGACATATACTTTCCTTATATTTACATTTTAATCCCAAAACTTTATATAAGTTACATATTAACTTATAAATTATAGTTTCAATATTTAATTCACTAAAATAACCAAAACAATCCACAACTTTCTTCAATTTACATTTCCGCCCCATATTAAATTCTATTTTTCATATATACTTCCATAAATTACATATTCACCATAAAACTTTTATAAACTTAATATTTTATGTCATAAATCATTTTAACCCAAAGTTTTTGGTCAACACTTTGACCAAGACTTAATTTCATAATTAATACCTTAATATACCCATAAATCATATGTAATTCGGTTTCACTCTCAAACTTCTCAATAATTACAAAATAGCCCCAAAACTTTATAAGATGTTATTTTAACACTTAACCACTTATTTAAATTCACCAAAATTCATAATGTTAATTCCTACCTTATATTATATCATAAATTCATCAAATTCATCCTTTTATTCTCGGCAATTATAATAAGTACTCCAAATTTTTCAAAATTTACATTTTAGCCACATAACTTTATAAACTAGCCATTTAAATACTTGTAGCTATTTTTAATGTTCCCAAAATTTATAATATAAGTTAATACACTTATACTTTCAAAATCAGTAAATAATATATTTCATTCTCGGCTTTAAATATCTTTTACCATATGGTTTCAAAACTTGGTTTAAACTGTATAATAAATACATATAAATGTATATAAGCCATATAACACTTCTAAAAATTATGCTAATGACTTATGTAACACCCCTAGCATTAATACAATCATTACCATCCAATCTCCTTGTGCTTCCCGAGTCACGCAGCGGATACATACTTACATACATCGGGTGATACAATGTCGTTAGTCACCCACGTGACTAACAAGGCTACTACTTCTACATACAGCATCAGTCTGATGGACCGGAATATCCGAGTACTATGCAAATACAATACATACTCCCATTACTTACTGAGTACTACAATACTCTATTCAATACAATACTCCATCATTCAATACAAGATAATACACTACACATACCGAGTTTACTAAGTTCCAAATACAAATACGATACTTCTTCAATTCCATGCATACTCATTAAGAGTCTTACCACTACCCATTCCTCACAACTACTTACTTTCTAAGTACAAGGGGTGTGCCACTTCGAACACTTCTACATTCTACTTCTACTTATCCAAGTGTAGCCTCCGGTCTTTCACCTTGACCACATCCGCTTCGGGTGCCTGCATACTAAAAACGTTCCCCTAGGGGGTCAGCTTACGCTAAATATGATAACTGCATACCCCGCGTACTAGCGAGGGTACGCCGACCATTTGATCGAATACATGCAATTCATTTTACAATACATACATACATGCTTTCATTCACGATGCTACAATACTACACAAGGTATACATACATACGTACAGTACAATACATGCTTGGAAGACAATACAAGTCGACCAATACTTACTTACCATCTTTCAGAATACACATACACAATACATACTCATTACATACTCGATACGCAATACGGAGATACACTTCTCCAATTCACACAGAAGGCTTGTTAGCTTCTTTGCACACCCGGGTTAATCGGGTGTTCAATACTCATTTACTCAAGGTCAATGACTTACAACAGTCAAGACCGATACACATACAATACTTACTTCTTACATACTTTACTCAAGTCAAGTCGGTATGACCTCCGGGCAGGGATTACTACATCCCACCACCGGGCTTTAGGGTGGCCCACTTTTCCAGGATGCTACCCATTCAAGGGGATTGGTCCATGGAAAAGATTACAGCCAGGATTCGGATCCAACCTCTTGTGTTTCCTTATCCTCACGCGTGGCCGAAACTATATCGGACTTCTACTCATTCCATTTACTCATTACTCATGTTAGGAGTTAGATTGTTAGGAATTAGCAGAAGTCAGTACTTCATTTCCATACATCCATACAATACACAAGTACACATTACATACACATACCCTTCATTCTCATTCATACATTTCATGAATTATACAAACTAAATGTTCAAGAAGATACAATCAAGAACAAAATAGTTCAAACACAATTAAGTGCATTACAAATTCCGATTCGTGCATTTATCTTATTGGTGATCACATAAGCACACAAATCGGGTAACCAGGTTAGAATACAGAGCATGAAGAAATCATACCGTACACCGTCGTATTCGCACTACCGGTTCCTTGGAGATCAACTATTTGATTCCTATACATACATGGAGTTGTATGATTAATGATCCAACTTACTCTTCCATTAATACTCCTAATGTATACCCACTACTCCCTTACATTCATACTTGGTTATAAAACCATTCTTTTCCTTATTACTTCTTACACTTGCTTCCTTACTCATTTACTTACTTTCTTACCATTTCTACTTCATTAATGGTGTATTACTACATACCTATGTATATATGTGTATAGGCATATCTATATATATATATATATATGATTACTATATCATACATAAAACATTTTTTTTGTTTTGACTCGACCGAACTTGCAAGTCCGGTCGCAAGTTCGGTCCAAGTCAGTAGGCTACATCGTGTGAAAATTCCAGGGCCGACCGACCTTGCAAGTCCGGTCCCAAGTCGGTCCTTCCAGTAAGTTTCGTATGTGAAATTTTTAGCCGACCGACCTTGCAAGTCCCGGTCGCAGGTTGGTCCATTCCAGTAGCTTGCATTACGGAAATTTTCTGGCCGACCGAACTTGCAAGTCCGGTCGCAAGTTCGGTCCATTCCAGAAGGTTTCAGACGGGAGAATTTTCTGGTCCGACCAAACTTGCAAGTCCGGTCGCAAGGTCGGTCGATTCCAGAAGGTTTCCCGTCTTTGTAAATCTGGGCTCGACCGAACTTGCAAGTCCGGTCGCAAGTCCGGTCCGGCCCAGTACTTCAGTTCTAAAATCTGTTTTTGGGTGTTTTCTTTACCCATTGCTTCCCCATTCTTTACCAATACTTCCCCACATGATTTAGCACCAATTAAACCCTCTAAATCACCTTGGTTCATCCACCAAACTTACTACTCAATCCTTACATTCACTTACACATTTTTCCACACTTCTCCACAACACTTATGCTAGTTTGTATTTCACTAATGCTACAGATTTTGGTTTTCCTCATTATGATACAGATTTTTCCCTTAACACTTATCCTCCAATACTGCCTCATCCAATGCTATTCGTAGCATCTTAAATACATTAACTCACAACCTAGTTCCATCCCATTTACAAACCCATATCCAAATCTGTTACAAGGCACTAAACACTCCTTTTAAACTCTCCAAATACTTTCTCTTCTTAAACAACTTAAGTCTTCAAATTTCTAGATGAAATTTGACATAGTCTCCCCTATATTCTTAACATTCTCCACACATCATTTCAGCTCACATATTCTCATTCTCACAACCTGTTTATACATCACATTATACCCACATTTCAATACTACTACAATCAACATAAATTTCCTGCACACATACACATACTACCCAAGGTTTTCCCAAGCTTTTAAACATCTTTTAAAAAAGCTTCAAAACTGTTACATTCTCTTCTCCAATACATTACTACATTACTACTACTCATACTCAAATACATTACTCATTTTACTACTTCAAAACCTGTTACATTACTCAATACCAACTGTTCAAGGTAAGAGACTTTACCTTGTTCTTTCTAGTTTCTTTCCTTCCTTTCCTTCTATTCTTTTCTTCTCCTTTGTTCTTCTTCACACAATACACAATGCTACAACCACCATACCATACACACTAACCATTTAGCATTCATTTTTACTCTAACCCGAATCTAAATGTTTTAGGGTTTAAAAAAGAGTATTACCTTCCAATGGATGGATGAAGTTCTTGTTTAGCAAGAGAACAATATTCCTAGCCCAAGAGAGAGCCAAATCGGCTGAGAACAAAGAGGACCAAGAGTTCAAAAACTGAAAACCTTATAATGCCAATGAGCGCTAGAATGAAGGATTTCCGAAATTCTTTTTACCTCAAAGTAACAAGAGGTGAAGGTGCTTCTAATGGTGGACTTGAATCTTCAAATGGAGAATACCCATAAGAACGAAAGTGGTCGTTTTCGATTTTTGAAAGGATGAAAATGTTCTCCTTTGCAAGAGGATTCCAATGGTATAATTTTTGTTGAGTTTGGAGGAGGTTTGAGTGCTCAAGAGAGGAGAGAAGGAGAGAGTTGAGTGTGGTTCTTCAAATCCCCATAGCATCGCCCAAGGAGGAAGAAGAGAATAGAGAGGTGAGAGAATCGTGAGAGAGAGGAGTGGGGATAGGAGAGGAGTTTTTATTTTGCTTTTTTTTATTTCTTTTGTCTTTTAGCTAATAAGAAAGAAATAAAGAGAGTGGGGGAGAGAGTCCATCGGCTCACACATGCCCCTCTACAGATTTTTTGCTTTTTATTTGCAAAAGTGGACACACTAACTTTTTTATTTGCATTCTCCCACCCCACAACTTCCCGTTGTATAGTTTTTACTAACCGGTACCCGTTTTCTGGAATTTTCTCGTTTTTAATTTTATTGGTTCTAAAGCTTCACTAATATTATTAATGATTATTTAGTTGACCAAAACTGTTACGAGTCTATTTGACCCGCTTAAAGTCGCGTTTTCCCAGTTTCCTCGAAAACGCGCTTTAAGGTTCGTTTATGCTTTTAACCCATTTTAAAGGTCCGTTTTCTTCGGGATTTGTTCCCTCATATTATTTAGGCATTATCAAGCCTTAAGAATCCATATAATACTCCAACCGAGGTCTCGCACCTCTTATGGTTATTTAACGCTTATTTAGCGTTTTTCGCTTTTTATGCGTTTCTTTATTTCTTTTGGATTTATTTTTCCTTACCAATATTACTTAAGCATTATTAGGCTCTTAAATAAGGATTAGAATTATCTTAATCACTATATTTAAGTTTAGGGTATTTCAATCTACCCCCCTTAAGAACTTTGTCCTCAAAGTTGCTCAAGGTTATAGGGTTACAATGCTTGCTCATTCATACTTGTCTATGCCAGACGTCGTACATTATTCCTCCTTACAACTCCTCAATCCATTACTCAAGATTCCTACTTTCCATGCCTTACCAATGTACAATAATTACTCAAATCCACGTTACTACCAGCCATCCAGTTCCTCATTACAAAATTTAAACGTACATGCAGTGCAAAGCTATCCCCAAAGCAATGCAATACACATTACAATCCCGCAGGCACCCAGGTCATCTAGACACAGGGCTCTTCTATGTCCCGCTGCCCTTGGAATAATACAATACGATACTCTACTACCTTCTCAGGCATACGCTTCTAGCAAATCCTTCATCTTCAGGCTAAGAAATTTCTTTCGCAACTACTACTTAGAAATTTTCCAAAGCATACAACTCCAAATTCCAGTTTGTATTTATTGCTTCTACCCTATGCGTGATTCTTGTGACCACTTGAGGGGAGCTTCGAGAATCATTCGACCCTGATGTGATCAGCATCAGTGTTGAACTATCTTTCCACCCCAATTTGTGTTCGGTTTCCCTTGATCTGATCAGGATCAAGTTCGACTTCCCACATCAGTTTCAAACAACAGATAATTCCATCATTTTCATTTTCTACCTTTTTACTCTTCCTAGTCATAATTACAATTTCATACAACTCCAAAGGATGGAATTCAGTCCATTAATCATTCTCAATCTACTTCCCAAATACTTTCCTCGGAATTCGATGCCTAAATGCTCATTTCATCAATCTTCTCTACTTTCTTCCATTACCCACTATTATCTCTACTATTCTGACTAGGGAATACAGTACTTACGAAATTCAGTTGTCCTCAATTTACTTCCAATAACATACTTACGAATACACCACTCGTGGGCTACATTCCTCTACTACTCATAGTCAATCCGTACTACTTCTTTAAGGATACAATACTTGTGGAGCTCCGTCCACTACTCATTCTCAATTGTCTCAAAACAATCACCTAGGGAACTCAATTTCCTCTAGGTTCTACATCGGTTTTATACCGACTCATGCATCGTAATGCCATGTCTAAGTTCAAATAGACATACACAATAGGAATTATCATTTCCCAAAGAGTTTCTCTACTCTTCCTTACAAATACTCTCACATTGGAGTTACAAGATGGTTATATTCATTCAATGGTATTCGCATCTCTTGTGCCTAATTACCACAATTGTAGTATGAATGAATACGTATGTTTATCTGACATAAGTACTAATCATCAATTCGATTCTCATTTGTGCTATGCACATTATAGTTTCTGTGTTTTATTCATGAAACTTACATTAAGCGGTTTTCGCTCTACCCCCCTTAAAAGGGATTACGCCCACGTAATCTACCATATGTTACTATTAAACATTGGTTTACTCGATTTGGGCAATCTGAAGCGTTTAGCTTCACTACGATATAATATACAATATGCTCTGGTAAAAGGGTCTTAACCATACAAATGGTTTAGTCTTTGCACCGAGGATTCCTATATGATTTTATTTAACTCATAATTAATTCGGTTCTAGCCTATTAGGCTTCAAGGCATTAATAGCCATTCTTTCATACTTACTAGGTGTATTACACCTCTTAGCTAGGGCCCACTAGCTTCTGCTGCGCGACCCTGATAACTTGGGTTACTCACCCTTCATGTTATCCTTAATGTGCTATACATCACCCTTTTACTTGGGAATAAGATTTACTAAATAAATGTGGTATTCTTTTACCGCTGTTTGAACTCAATGAGTTTAAGATTTATAGCCAGCTCTCTGGCAATCTATTATACATACTGTTCGTACTCCCACGACTATTCGGTTGGTTCCTCCGACTTATTGTCGGGTGAGGTTAAGTCACTACTTAGTTTTAGTGTCTCCTCTGTTGTCACTAGTTTCTGAATTATACCAGTTTTTCTGGTTCAATACAAGTGTTCTTTACTTGTATGACCTTGCATTTTCTATGCGCTGGTTCTAGTGACTTTCCTTATATCTCCTTTCACCTTTCTATTCCAATGGAATTCACCTCTTGTGATGGTTAGTGTGTTCCACACTCTTCGTGTTTCTTTGGCCTTAGGCCGCACGGTTTGTTACTACGCTTGTTTGACTGGCTTGTGCCATGTTCGTTGGTGAAGGAAAAGTTTACTACGATTTACATTCTCCATATTCCTAGCTATCCCATTAGATCATTAGCTGCGCTAGCGCAATACCAAAACACCCAGTCATACGGAGTGCAGAGGCGTAAACGCTTGACAGTAAATCACTTATATGATCGCATAGGAGTAAATATTTCTGCCTGTCTTCTCATACTTATACTCCGTGTCATTGCTTTACTACTTCCTCATAGCGGTCGCTCATTGCGCACCTTACTCTTACTCATTACATGACATCGTTTTTACTGTCTTTGTTACTGTGGTAGTTCCTCTTTACTCATTGTCATTGGCATCATTTCCTTATGGTATGAACACTGAGGGTTTCCTCTGTTTGTGTGTATGGCGGTTGTCGTAGCATACCGCAATGTTACTATATTCCCAATGTGGGAATGTTTCATTTCCATTATGGTTTCATGTGTGGGTTGGCTTACCTCACATTATTTCATAATTGATGATGCAATTTACCAAGTGTCTTGGTTGACTGTGGATGAAGTGATTCATCGGGTTATCGGCTCTCTTGAGCGTTGGTCATTCGTGGTATCCAATATGCACTCACATTAATTGTTTCTGATAATTATTGTCTCCTCAGTGATGAGCATTGGTTATAGGCTCTAGCTGTGCATTTTTCTTTTGTATTTATACTTCCGGGACATCCCAAGAAGCTTCAAGGGTTTTCTGGTCCCGTTCTCTAATTAAAGAGTATTCTATCACTGGTAGGTGAAGGTTCTCGTTGAGGGGTGTGTTTCCACTCATGGGTCTCATGACAAGGTTTACCATGTAAGTGTTTATACAATGGTTCACCACATGATTGGGTGCATAAGGAGTATACTTACTCCTTCGAGCTTCGATGCTCTTAAGAGATGTGCTTCTATAGTCCACAGCCTCCCGTAGGCGTAGTGGGTTGGAAATCTCATTTCCTTTATTCGTTGTCTCTTGGCAGTATCTATATGCACAAGTTTTGCTGCTATGGTAGACGGAAGCCTCTTTCTAAGGGTTCACATCATCGCCGCATGGGTGGTTTTCTGTTAATGTGAGGTATCTTTCCTCAAGTTCCTCGTAGTGTCCAAGCGTGGACTAGGCCATTGTTGGCGTTATTACCGTTCATGTGCCTCTATGCTACCATTGCTACAGAAGGCATGAAGGTAATTAAAAGCTTGTCAACTGTATACTAGGCTGATGCTCTAGTGACAGTGACGCTGAGTTGACCATTACTCCAAGCCACTCAGGATGTTGGGTTTGAATTGATGGTCCAGTTGTTGATTTCTTGTCGTATGAGACAATGTCTCTTGCAAATCCTGTTATCAAGGGTGTGGGTTATGCACCCGTTACGGTTTACATAACGTAGTTGGTTGGTGGTTTTTAAGCTCTCTTGCCGCAAGCTGTACTCTTTGCAAGCTGTTTATACATGTTTCCACTCTCTGTATACCTCATAGGTTGGAGGTATTGTTGGGCTTCATGGTAAGTCGTGACATCACGCTTCTGTTCATAGGAGACTCTTAGGCAATCTAATGCTGATCAGTGTCTTTTGTAGTCTAGGGTATTTCCTGTTAAGTGAAATCCCTTCGGTGTCTTCACCGAGTGTTCGTTCTAGCTTTTGTGCTTTCATCATGTCGTTGTTGTTCGACTGTTGTAACTCAGACACCCTTCAAGGATTGCTCCTGGGTGTTGTTAGGTTATGCTGTTACATCCGGCCGATGTTTATGATATGTTGTGTCTACTATACCGCCTTGTGGTATTGTATTTGAGTTATTCCCTTTAGGGTTATAGCGTCTTCCGTTCTTGGGTAGATTGTTTATACTTGCTCCTATGGCTTCGACTAGTTTAATATTCTCTTTGATGGTGGTTTACACCTTGCGGTAGTCTTTTTATGGGGTTCCATTGGGAGTTCTGTCCCGTTTGTTGAGCATTGTGGTGTTCACGTTAGCGATTGCTTTTTTACTGTTGTAGGCTGGGTATCCTTTCCAGCTATCATGCATTTGTTTAGTGTCCTGCAGACATATCCAATGTCTATACTTGCTAGTCTTGCTCTTTTGCACTTTCTAATTCTTATTCTTACTTTCAGATGGGTTCTCTGACTTCCTTTATACCTTATTCTTAGCTGAGTTCCTTCTCTGGATCGCCTGAGGTGTCCAGTTGTTCTGGTTTGAATTTACTCAATGGTCCGTAGAACGGAGTTGACTACTTCCCGTGTGTCATACACTACATGTATACATACGTGGGGTACCATGTTGTGATACGTTACCACTTACCTAACTATATGTCAGGCCCGCAATCTCCTTTGGAGTGCGTTCTCCCCATCCCCTATTTGGGTACACTCGTAGTTTTGTCACGCCTAGATGAAGTATTCTATTGTCAACTCCTCTTGTATCATTCTATGATACTCACCGTAACTTGTTGGGTTTTGTTTAAAATCCAAGGTTTAAAGAAGGTTGTGGTTTTTGAAAAGAAATCTTGGTTTTGAAAAATAATAGTTCGTGTTAAAAGAAGTTCTTCATGGCATAGCCATGTTCTGAGGTCTTGACTAAGTCTAGCTTCTCGCTAACCGGTATGTTCTAAAGGTTCAATTCCTTCAGTTTCAGGATTTGTGATCCTGTAGTTGCTTCGTCGTAGTCGCTGTACATTGCTATGTACCTGTGGTGTGTTAGGATTCCTTTACATATTCTTGTCCTTACTGCACTTGCCGTGGCAAGTGCGTGGTACTGGTGGTTTTTAGGTAATCCTATACCGATCATGGTACTGCTTCCTCGCTGTTTCGGTAGCTCAGTCATCTCTTCTGAGTGACTTCTCAATGATCTCGACACGGCTGTCGTAGATCTGGGTACTTCTCCAATCCTTGGAGATTCCCATTCATTCTCTTTATGCTTTCCTTTGTTGCTCGTTCCCACACATTTGTTGTGGTTACTGAGCCTTGGCTTATTTAGGCACTACTCTTGTAGTCCTATCGGATTATACCCCGTGGATGTTCTTGTAGCTGTGTAAGCTATGTCGGCCAGGTATTGTAAACTTTTGGCGTTGTGGTTTTTGGGGTTAACCGTTCTTGACTATGTCATTAGTCCTAGTACACCGTTGTTGTTGGTGTTACTTTACTATTACTTACTACTGCCCCTAGACTTGTGTCTCGGGTTTGTTACTGCTCCTTTTTCCGCTCTGTTGCACGCTTAGTGCTTCCTTTCCAGCTACTGGCTGGTTAGCCAGGTTTCACGACTGCTAAGCACGTCGCCCCATGCTGTTGTAAGTTGCAGCCTCCTTACGGTTGGAGTGCTCATTCAACCGCTATTGAGTGCGGGTATTGTTGTTCATCCGGGACCCATCTCCAGAACTTCCATTTCTTTGAATCTTCCATATGTCAGGTTCTTTCCTCTTATAGGAATATCTCACTACTGCCAGATCGGGTTTTCCCGATTATGAGAGGACTTTCCTTCTCGCTGGCGTCCTTTTCCAAGTTATACAATGGGGAATGCGGTGGGCGGGACTGGTATTGTAGGTATCCGGTACACTCCGGTGATTCCTAACTAGCGTATTTCTAACGCTGTCACTCAGCCCTTAGCCCTAAGCTTCCAATTCCTAACTCGGTATTTCCTAAGCTCGGTATTTCCAGTCATCAGAGCGATACTTCGCTCTGATACCACTTTTTGTAACACCCCTAGCATTAATACAATCATTACCATCCAATCTCCTTGTGCTTCCCGAGTCACGCAGCGGATACATACTTACATACATCGGGTGATACAATGCCGTTAGTCACCCACGTGACTAACAAGGCTACTACTTCTACATACAACATCGGTCTAATGGACCGGAATATCCGAGTACTATGCAAATATGATACATACTCCCATTACTTACAGAGTACTACAATACTCTATTCAATACAATACTCCATCATTCAATACAAGATAATACACTACACATACCGAGTTTACTAAGTTCCAAATACAGATACGATACTTCTTCAATTCCATGCATACTCATTAAGAGTCTTACCACTACCCATTCCTCACAACTACTTACTTTCTAAGTACAAGGGGTGTGCCACTTCGAACACTTCTACATTCTACTTCTACTTATCCAAGTGTAGCCCCCGGTCTTTCACCTGACCACATCCGCTTCGGGTGCCTGCATACTAAAAACGTTCCCCCCTAGGGGTCAGCTTACGCTGAATATAACTGCATACCCGCGTACTAGCGAGGGTACGCCCTTTGGTCGAATACATGCAATTCATTTTACAATACATACATACATGCTTTCATTCACGATGCTACAATACTACACAAGGTATACATACATAAGTACAGTACAATACATGCTTGGAAGACATACAAGTCGACCAATACTTACTTACCATCTTTCAGAATACACATACACAATACATACTCATTACATACTCGATACGCAATACGGAGATACACTTCTCCAATTCACACAGAAGGCTTGTTAGCTTCTTTGCACACCCGGGTTAATCGGTGTTCAATACTCATTTACTCAAGGTCAATGACTTACAACAGTCAACCGATACACATACAATACTTACTTCTTACATACTTTACTCAAGTCAAGTCGGTATGACCTCCGGCAGGGATTTACTCAATCCCACCACCGGGATTTAGGGTGGTCCCTATTCCAGGATGCTACCCATTCAAGGGGATTGGTCCATGGAAAAGATTACAGCCAGGATTCGGATCCAACCTCTTGTGTTTCCTTATCCTCACGCGTGGCCGAAACTATATCGGACTTCTACTCATTCCATTTACTCATTATACTCATGTTAGGAGTTAGATTGTTAGGAATTAGCAGAAGTCAGTACTTCATTTCCATATATCCATACACACAAGTACACATTACATACACATACCCTTCATTCTCATTCATACATTTCATGAATTATACAAACTAAATGTTCAAGAAGATACAATCAAGAACAAAATAGTTCAAACACAATTATTGCATTACACATTCCGATTCGTGCATTTATCTTATTGGTGATCACATAAGCACACAAATCGGGGTAACCAGGTTAGAATACAGAGCATGAAGAAATCATACCGTACACTGTCGTATTCGCACTACCGGTTCCTTGGAGATCAACTATTTGATTCCTATACATACATGGAGTTGTATGATTAATGATCCAACTTACTCTTCCATTAATACTCCTCTGTATACCCACTACCCCTTACATTCATACTTGGTTATAAAACCATTCTTTTCCTTATTACTTCTTACACTTGCTTCCTTACTCATTTACTTACTTTCTTACCATTTCTACTTCATTAATGGTGTATTACTACATACCTATGTATATATGTGTATAGGCATATATATATATTGATTACTATAATCATATAATAAAACATTTTTTTTTGTTTTGACTCGACCGAACTTGCAAGTCCGGTCGCAAGTTCGGTCCAAGTCAGTAGGCTACATTGTGTGAAAATTCCAGGGCCGACCGACCTTGCAAGTCCGGTCGCAAGGTCGGTCCATTCCAGTAGCTTGCATTACGGAAATTTTTCTGGCCGACCGAACTTGCAAGTCCGGTCGCAAGTTCGGTCCATTCCAGAAGGTTTCTAACGGGAGAATTTTCTGGTCTGACCGAACTTGCAAGTCCGGTCGCAAGGTCGGTCAATTCCAAAGGTTTCCCGTCTTTGTAAATCTGGGCTCGACCGAACTTGCAAGTCCGGTCGCAAGTCCGGTCCGGCCCAGTACTTCAATTTTAAAATCTGTTTTGGGTGTTTTCTTTACCCATTGCTTCCCCAATCTTTACCAATACTTCCCCCACATGATTTAGCACCAATTAAACCCTCTAAATCACCTTGGTTCATCCACCAAACTTACTACTCAATCCTTACATTCACTTACAACATTTTTCCACACTTCTCCACAACACTTATCTAGTTTGTATGTCTAAATGCTACAGATTTTGGTTTTTCCTCATTCTGCGACTTTTTCCCTTTAACATTATCCTCCAATCTCCCCTCATCCATGCTACTCTTAGCATCTTAAATACATTAACTCCAACCTAGTTCCATCCCATTTACAAACCCCCAAATTAAAATCAAAACCAATCTGTCAGCACTAAACACTCCTTTTAAACTCTCCAAATACTTTCTCTTCTTAAACAACTTAAGTCTTCAAATTTCTAGATGAAATTTGACATAGTCTCCCCTATATTCTTAACATTCTCCACACATCATTTCAGCTAACATATTCTCATTCTCACAACCTGTTTATACATCACATTATACCCACATTTCAATACTACTACAATCAACATAAATTTCCTGCACACATACACATACTACCCAAGGTTTTCCCAAGCTTTTAAACATCTTTTAAAAAGCTCAAAACTGTTACATTCTCTTCTCCAATACATTACTACATTACTACTACTCATACTCAAATACATTACTCATTTTACTACTTCAAAAACTGTTACATTACTCAATTCCAACTAGTTCAAGGTAAGAGACTTTACCTTGTTCTTTCTAGTTTTCTTTCCTTCCTTTCCTTCTCTTCTTTTCTTCTCCTTTGTTCTTCTTCACACAATACACAATGCTACAACCACCATACCAATACACACTAACCATTTAGCATTCATTTTTACTCTAACCCTAGAATCTAAATGTTTTAGGGTTTAGAAAAGAGTATTACCTTCCAATGGATGGATGAAGTTCTTGTTTAGCAAGAGAACAATATTCCTAGCCCAAGAAGAGAGCCAAAATCGGCTGGAACAAGGAGGACCAAGAGTTCAAAAACTGAAAATCCTTATAATGCCAATGAGAGCTAGAAATGAAGGATTTCCGAAATTCTTTTTACCTCAAAGTAACAAGGAGGTGAAGGTGCTTCTAATGGTGGACTTGAATCTTCAAATGGAGAATACCCATAAGAACGAAAGTGGTTGTTTTTGATTTTTGAAAGGATGAAAATGTTCTCCTTTGCAAGAGGATTCCAATGGTATAATTTTTGTTGAGTTTGGAGGAGGTTTGAGTGCTCAAAGAGAGGAGAGAAGGAGAGAGTTGAGTGTGGTTCTTCAAATCCCCATAGCCATCACCCAAGGAGGAAGAAGAGAGAATAGAGAGGTGAGAGAATCGTGAGAGAGAGGAGGTGAGATGGGTAGGAGAGTAGAGAGTTTTTATTTTGCTTTTTACTTATTTCTTTTGTCTTTTAGCTAATAAGAAAGAAATAAAGAGAGTGGGGGAGAGGAGTCCATCGGCTACACACATGCCCCTCTACAGATTTTTTGCTTTTTATTTGCAAAAGTGGACAAACTAGCTTTGTTTATTTGCATTCTCACCCCATAACTTCCCGGTTGTTACAGTTTTTACTAACCAGTACCCGTTTTCCGGAATTTTCTCGTTTAATTAATTTTATTGGTTCTAAAGCTTCACTAATATTTATTAATGATTATTTAGTTGACCAAAACTGTTACGAGTCTATTTGACCCGCTTAAAGTCGTGTTTTCCCGGTTTCCTCGAAAACGCGCTTTAAGGTTCGTTTATGCTTTTAACCCATTTTAAAGGTCCGTTTTCTTCGGGATTTGTTCCCTCATATTATTTAGGCATTATCAAGCCTGAAGAATCCATATAATACTCCAACCGAGGTCTCGCACCTCTTATGGTTATTTAACGCTTATTTAGCGTTTTTCGCTTTTTAAGCGTTTCTTTATTTCTTTTGGATTTATTTTTCCTTACCAATATTACTTAAGCATTATTAGGCTCTTAAATAAGGATTTGAATTATCTTAATCACTATATTTAAGTTTGGGGTATTTCAACTTAGAATGATTATAATCTCAAAATAGAACAAATAACTCTTAGGTATTTCGGTTTACATATATATGTATCTTAATTAATTTTTGTGACACATAATTATACCTTAAGGTAATAATCTTACCTTATATGTTATAAATTATTTTCTTGACCTTATAACCCATATATTTTCGGCCTTAATTATTTAGAGGTCATTCATAATTTTTATACCAAAGTTTGAAGCTTAAATAAAGCTTAAACTTAATAAACCTTAATTATATATACTTACTCCTTAAATCAAGACAATTCTTGTACTTGATTTCTCCTTGAATTCCAAGCTCTCCAAATGCTATTTTGATGCAGATATTTCGGCCTCCTTATACATGTTTATGAGATTCATTTGTTTACTTCTAACAAAAATTATAAATGAGATTTGGAGTAGTTTTGCAAGAGTTTACCTTAGGAATTTATCAGTATTTTTGATACACCTTGTGATGATTGTAGATCCAAGTTCCTTCATGAAATAATGAAGAGAACATAGGTTTAGAAGTTCTAAATTTTTGAAAATAGCTTAAGGACTTTACTTAGGATTTTCAACATGAAAATATACCTTAACTGATCTTGTTGTTCCTTGTGTTGTTGTTGAATCTAGGAACCTCCTTGGACATCTAATGCTTGCGAAAATTGTAAGGTTTGCTAGATGGTTTTTTACTTCAAGACTTAGAAGTTTAACTAGGAATTTACATAGAAATGGTGTTAGAGCTTAGATCACCATTAATGGAGCTTTGAAGCTCTAAGGAATTAATTGTCAAATGAATAAGAAGGAGAGGGAGAAGAGAACTTACACAACCGGCCATGGAGAATGGCAAAGGAAGAATGTGTACACCCCTACTACGCACATGACACTAAACGAAATCGCAGCGGAAATAATAACTAAACAGCAACTAACGCCTCGGTGCTACAACGCCGTCAACCACCCACGTGGTTGACAAGGCAGAATAAATACAAGTGTACCGGTCTGATGATCAGACTCCCGAGCATAAAACTAAACCATAAATACATTATATACAATACCGAGTGTTTACATAAGTCCTTCACTGTGTCACACACTGTTAACTGTCACAACCAAATATATCACGCCACGGGAGCACAGGCGCATCCCGGGCCAACATCCAAAGTATACAAAAGTAAACCACCTCCTAGGATCTAGAGCCACTCCGCTTCTTCGATCCTCATCCTGCAGTATAAGAAATATGGATCCCCCGAGGGGTCAGCAACCCTTGGCTGGTATGGTTAACGCGCAGCCCATCGGCTACCGGGATACGCGCAACTAATTGTCATGATAACATGGCATTCATTTATACATAACATAACATAACATGTGGCATAGCATCAATAGTGCACAGCACAACATCACATACACGGTGGATCTTCGTTCCACAATAACAAACCACAAGGGTCAAATATCACAAGAGCCTAGAGAATGATTCACTCTCATGTTAAGCTCGTTAAACACACTCATTACCGTTCTGTTAGACGAACGAGTAACTTAAGTCACAGATGGTTCGGATTTAGTGACCCCACACCACACAAACACATGTTCCCACTAAACCGATCATAAGTCAGAATAGGTAAGCTTTGGAAGAAGCTAGCGGGAGATCGAACGCCAAATTAAGGAGAACAATCTTAACAACATAAGAGTCGAATCTGATTCAGATATCTACTCTTAACTTACATGCATGACCGGACAACCGGATTCCTCACTTCCCAGTTAACACTTGTTAGAAGTTCATAGTGGAACTTAACAACCAATACACAATAGGTGGTAAGTCATGTTAGACACACACAAGGGAAATGAGTCACAACATAACATCACAATATGAACAACTGTAAACTCATTACATGTTTAAATCTTATAACGTCATAAACACACAGAAAAACATACAACACACAAGCCGTGTAAACCGGTAGACAACAGACTGCAAGAAAACCATACCTTGGTCCTTGCCTCGTTTGGTTTCCTCCGTAGGTCACTCCTATACATAGTTAATAACGTCGGTTAATTATTTATTTAACTTCAAACTTACTAAGTATTTAACATGATTGTATGACATGTTTTAATGTCTTTCTTACCCTAGGTTACCTTCATTATACACCCTAGGGTTAACTACATAAGTCACATTCTTTTCTGTTTTTTTTTTTTTTTTGGTATGTCCGACCCACCGTCCGACCCACAACTGGGTCGGACCCTTCCAGTGGTTTTCGGGTCTGAAGAACCTTACCTTGTCCGACCCATGTCCGACCCAACCTTCTGGGTCAGACCATTCCAGAGACATGTCCGACCCACGTCCGACTCACTAGACTGGGTCGGACCATTACAGAGAATTCCATCGACCTCAGAACATACATGTCCGACCCATGTCCGACCCACCCTTCTGGGTCGGACCATTACAGAACATTTTACCGCCTTATAAACATGCCCGTCCGACCCACGTCCGACTCACTCGACTGGGTCGGACCATTCCAGAACATTTTCCCTCCTTTGAAATATGACCGTCCGACCCATGTCCGACCCACCCTTCTGGGTCGGACCATTCCAGAACAATTTCCTGACGTCTAACAGAGGCTGTCCGACCCAAACTTGGGTCGGACCCCTGGGTCGGACGCCCTCTAAACTTACCCAAACTTTGTCAAATCTTCACCAAACTTCTCCTAAAGCCTCTTAATGCTTCCTAACAACATTTGGTAACCTTATATCCACATACAACATCTATGAAACTCATTTTCTAATTCTTAAGCCTTTACTTATTTCCTTGTAAAATTCCTTAACACTTATGTTATTTTCTCCTTAGTTTTCCCAATGGTATTTCATACCTATGATTACTACTATCCAAATGCTTTCTCCTCATTTTAACATCATCTCCCAAGCATCATTTATCACAACTAACTCCTTATGTCATTCTTGAAATCCTTTTCAAAGTTCACACTTTCTCCTTATTTTACCAAAGTTGCCTAAGTCTTTACCTAAGTCCAAAATGACTTTGGTACATACTAAAACCTCAAGCTCATGCCTAAGTCCTTCTCACATCTTAAATCACCTTAATGCATGTTTCTTTCACAAGGAAAACACTTAACCATTCTAAATACTCCTTAACTTATCAAACTCATTTTAAACTCCTAGAACTTCACATTTATTACCTAAATTTCGACATAGGTTCTCCTAGAACATTACTAAACCAAAACACATTGTTTTTACCAACAAACAACCAAGAACACTAAAAATCCATCAAGCACTTATTAGACACAAACTCCACTCATAAAGCACTACATCACAATATAGTGCATAATTTAAATTGCATGGCACTTAAATGACCCTTAAGATGCATAAATCATAAACACTGAATTTCCACAATATATTTGCCTTTAACCTGCAAATACACTCAACAACACATATGCCTTTTACTAAGCTCTTGAGAACACTTTACTAAGTCATTCACCATTTGCTCTTTAGGTAGTTTTAACAAGCATTATAAGCTCATTTCTCCTAAGGCATTAAACAACATTAGGTTAGTAGATTTACCTCTTTTTCCAAATAACTTCTTTCTTGTTTCCTTTAAAAAGGTAGGGTATTTGATTCTTTGACAAGTTCTAAACAATATACAAACATTATAATGAGTATTCAAGCTATAAGCTTCATCCCATTGTAAACCCTAATTTTACATTGTTTCAAAAACATTAATGTAGTTGTTTTACCTTGATCTTTGAAGAGAGTTTGAATATCTAACAAGAGAGGACTCCACCTAGTCCATGAAGAGTTGGAATGAAGCTAGAACAAAGTCACACAAAGAGCTCCTTCAATATGTATTTTCGGTCACAACAAAAACATGAAGGAAATGAAGTTTTTATTTGAGATTCCTTACCTAGAAGCAAAGGAGAGTAACAATATGTAAAAATACAAGCTCAAGCTCCTTCAATGGTGGAACTCCTTGGCACCGAAATGGTGGTCTTGGAATTTTAAGAAGATAGAAATGAAGAGCTTGATGAGAGAAAGATTGGTGGTGTTTGTTTTTGATTTGGACAAGTGAGCTAGATTTTACAAGAGATCAAAGAAGAGGTTTAATGGTGGTGTGGTATTACCGTGGAAGAGAAGGAAGAAGAGATGTGGAGCCGTGTGAATACAAGGAAAGAAATGAGAGAATGAGATAGAATTTGCTTTTGAAGACATTTATACTTATAAAGTAAAAAGGTACTTAAGTAGTCTTATTTATTTTCTTAACAAGCTAACAAGGGTGGTGTGTCACCAACCTTAAAAACCGGCCCCCAATAGTAGTGTGAGGGTATTATAGTCTTTATTTGTCAATTTAATTACTTATACAACATATGTTACAAAATAGCTTATAAAAATCACTATTCATGAAAACAAGGCACATAGAAGTGAAATTTTTGATTTCCCATTGATATAGACATCCAAATGTGATATTATATAGTACACATATATATTTAAGAGTAATGATGGACATAGCCACTCAAAACTCATTTACAAGACAATTTTTCAAAAATGTGCTTTAAGACTCCTTAAAGCACATTTTGTGTTTAAACTTGTTTTCAAACTTGGTTTTCTTTGGTAATTGGTTTAATATGTTCATTAGCATATAATTAAGATCTTGGTAAGTTCATTAGGTCTTAACCAAGTTTATCCCAAGCTTAGAGCACATTTTGGCCTTATTGACTTAAAGCACATTTGTGTTTTCTTTTGTTTAAATTTGTTTACTAATGTTTCTAAGACTCTTTTTAGTCTTAATATACCATATTTAAGTGTTTAAACAATATATTAAGGTTTGGGGTATTTCAATCTACCCCCCTTAAAAGAACTTTGCCCTCAAAGTTCATACTTCCACATATCCTAAATATTAGAACACGGGAATACTTATAAACAATACTTCCATACATCATTAACAACATACTTACATAACATTGGACACAAGGTCCATACAACATCATTCACATCATTCAGACACAACGGTCTGTAACATAACAACATAACATAGACGATGTATTCAAATACACGTCGTACACACATAACCGAAACGGCTCTACCCCCCTTAAAAAGGGGTACGCCCCGTACCCTATACACATAAGGACTAAGAAGTAAACAATGACGGGTACTTCGCCTTCATCTTATCTTCCAGCTCCCAAGTGGCCTCCTCAACGTCCTGGTTAGACCAAAGAACTTTCACCAGTCTCACAGACTTATGGCGAGTGTCTCGAGTCTTAGTATCCAGAATCCGTATCGGAGTCTCCACTGATCGCATGGTCGGCTCTAAGGTTAGCCTTTCAGGCTGAAGCACATGAGACGGATGAGACATATACTTCTTCAACTGGGACACATGAAATACATCATGTACCTTGCCCAGCTCGGCGGGTAGGTCTAGTCTATAGGCTACCGGGCCGATCCGCTCCGTCACAACATAAGGCCCCACATATTTTGGGCTCAACTTGCCCTTCTGGCCAAAACGAAATACTCCCTTCATGGGGGATACTCTCAAAAATACCTGATCGCCCACGGCGAACTCCAGGTCACGTCTGCGCACATCTGCGTACGACTTTTCTATCCTGAGCTGCCTTCATGTTAGCCCGGATCTGGCGAACTTCTGCCTGAACTTGTTCAAGATACTCTGGTCCTATAATGACCGTCTCACTCGACTCATCCCAGCATAATGGCGTGCGGCATGGTCTACCGTACAAGGCCTGGAAGGGAGACATCTTGATCGAAGCGTGGTAACTGTTGTTGTAACTAAACTCGATCAGATGTAACTTATCAATCCAGCTGGTCTGAAAGTCAAGTGCACAAGCACGTAGCATATCCTCAAGTGTCTGAATGGTGCGCTCACTCTGACCATCGGTCTGTGGGTGAAACGCTGTACTCAATTTCAGTTCAGTACCCAATGCCTCTCGTGTAGACTTCCAATATCTGGATAAGAATCTGGTATCTCTGTCAGATACAATCGTTTTCGGTACACCATGATGTCTTACAATTTCTTTATCAAAGAGTTCTGCCAATCTTGCCACTTTCCAAGTGTCCTTCATCGGAATGAATCGGGCCACCTTGGTCAGTCGGTCAACTACAACCCATATCATATTCAGACCTCCCCTTGTAGGCGGAAGCCCTACTACGAAGTCCATGGAGATATCATGGAACTTCCACTCAGGCACTGGCATTGGCTGTACCATACCACCAGGCCGTCGGTGCTCAAACTTGACCTTCTGGCAAGTGAGACACCTCAACACATAATCACTTACATCTTTCTTCATTCCAGTCCACCAAAAATACCTTTTCATACTCTTATACATCTTTGAAGCTCCGGGGTGAATCGAAGTAGTAGAACAATGGGATTCACTCAATATGCGCTCCTTCAACTCAGCGCCACTCCTAGGTATACACAATCGGCCATTCAGCCTAATCAGGTCATCATCGTGGAGTCTGAAGTCGTACTTCTGACCCTCGAATGTGCCGTCAATAAGCTTCTGCCGGATCTCCAGCATATACTGATCCGTCATCTGAGCACTCCGCACCTCTTCAACCAAGCCAGTATGAGAGACTAGCGAATGGAGAGAGTGTGCTCGGCGACTCAATGCGTCAGCTACCACATTTGCCTTACCCTCTTTATATTGCAGATTAATATCGTAGTCATTCAGAAATTCAACCCACCTTCTTTGCCTCATGTTCAACTCTTTCTGAGTGAACAAGTACTTTAAGCTTTTGTGGTCAGAATAGATTGTCACACTTACCCCATACAAATAATGTCGCCATATCTTCAATGCGAAGACAATGGCACCCAATTCTAAGTCGTGGGTAGGGTAGTTCTCCTCATGCTTCTTCAGCTGACGGGAGGCGTATGCTACGACCTTCCCGTGTTGCATCAATACACAACCCATACCTCTACCTGATGCGTCGCAGTAGACCTCAAAACCATCTGGACCGTCTGGTATAGTCAGGACTGGTGCAGATGTCAGAGCATCCTTGAGACTCGTGAAAGAACTCTCACAGTCGACTGTCCACTCGAATGGTGCATCCTTCTTCATTAAGGAAGTCATCGGCTTCGAGACACTGGAGAAGTCCTTCACAAACCTCCTATAATAACCTGCTAGACCGAGGAAGCTCCTGATATCAGTGACTGTCTTCGGCCTAGGCCAGGTGCGCACTGCATCTATCTTTGCCGGATCAACAGCGATCCCGGCCTCAGAAATCACATGTCCAAGAAAGGACACTTGGTTCAACCAAAATTCACATTTCGAAAACTTTGCATACAACTGATTCCTCCTCAATGTTTGTAACACATTTCTCAGGTGGCTTTCGTGCTCACCTCTTGATTTAGAATACACAAGAATATCATCGATGAAGACTACCACAGACTTGTCCAACTGATCTTGGAACAAGCGGTTCATTAAGTCCATGAACTTAGCTGGTGCATTTGATAAGCCAAACGGCATAACTGTGAACTCATAATGCCCATACCTCGTTCTGAATGCTGTCTTTTCGATATCACTGTCACGGATGGCAATCTGATGGTATCCGGAACGTAAGTCTATCTTGGAGAATACTGATGCTCCCCTCAGCTGATCAAATAGATCGTCGATGCGTGGTAAAGGGTAACGGTTCTTCACCGTAACAGCATTCAGCTCCCGATAATCAATACACAGGCGGAGGCTACCGTCCTTCTTCTTCACGAAGAGACCGGCGCTCCCCATGGTGAAACACTAGGGCGGATAAAGCCCTTGTCAAGTAGGTCTCTCAGCTGCTCCTTGAGCTCTGTCATCTCTGCTGGAGCCATACGATAAGGTGCTTTCGCAATGGGTCCAGTGCCCGGAACTAAGTCGATCTCAAACTCAACCTCTCGTGCTGGCGGCATGCCCGGCAGTTCCTTAGGAAATACATCAGGAAACTCCGACACTACCGGCACATCTGGGCTAAACTCAGGGTCTCTCTCTATGTCCTGGACATAGCAGAGGTATACATCACTCCCTCGTCGTAACTCACGATACATGGCCATGGCGGTGATGATCTGAGTCGAAGGCTCCCTGGGCCTCTGGCGGTATGATATGGTAACCCCAGATGGACTCCGAAGAAGCAGTCGATGCTCGGCACAGGATTCTGCCCTTGTACCGCTCCAACCAGTTCATCCCGACAATCACATCAAATCCAAGTCCGTCGAACTCTATCAAGTCGATCGGAAACTCTTCACCTCTGATTCGTACAACAGCATCTCGGTGGTAGCGGGTACACCTGATCCGCTCTTTCGATGGGAGAGTGACCAAGAAGTCTGGCATCTCTCATCTCCATCTAACCCCAGCCTCTTCGCAAAAGATAGCGAAATAAATGTGTGTGAGGCTCCAGAGTCGAACAAGATCGATGCATCCACGCCATTCACTGGAAAGGTACCGGTGAGGATTGTGCCGCTCTTGCCGGCTTCTGCCTCATTGCAGACACTCAGTGTACCTCCCGTTCCGAGTGCACAGCCTAATTCATTGGCAAACTAATAAGTACTGGGTAACAACACGGTTGATATACTTCAATAACTCCACTTTATTCATTAACACCTTCTCTTTACAACATTGTTGGTTTACATGGTTGATATAACTTAACACATACATAACTTCCTTAACATATACTGGCTTAACACATTACAGAATTATACAAGGCTTTAGAATTGTCTGAAGGTCAAATTCAAACGTCCGGGTTTCATGTGTGTGGCATTGATCACTGCCGACGGTGCGGTATTCAGTTTGATCTTCCTGATGCCATGGTATAGCATCCTTGACTGCCCACCCATGACTAACACATCTCCTGACTTTAGTATTAACTTCCTTGCGAGATCAGCACGCTTCTGCTCGCCATACACAAACACTGCGGTATCACCAATGGACCAAGACACCACGGGTACTCCCTTACTTAGAGACTCGGGTGACTCGTCCTTATCTTGGTGTAAACCTAACCGTCCACCTTTCTGGTAGAAGTTCACAATACACAAATCTTCTTCAACATTTGGAATTGAATCCGTTTCAACTTGTTGAGCAATTCCCACGGCGTGATTAACGACCGCACGGAACTCCTCAGGTATACTTGGTACTGTTGCTCCATCTTCAGCTCGCACTTCTTGATATGACTTGGTGTAAGGGTTCCAGTCCTTACCCATGCACATCATCTTCAATTGCATTCTTGATCCGTTCGGATATTCAGGTGTGTAGAAACCTCCAGGTTTAGCTCCAAGTTCGTCGCATCGTCTGATGACATGGATTTGTGCTTCCGGTGTCAGGTATCCATTTAAAAGTATCATACCTGGCTGGATAACCTGACATTGCTCCATTGGAAAGTCGGTGATGTTGATGGTGGTTTCTTCAGGGTTTGGTGTGGGTGGGATTGGATAACATATATTGAAGGTTCCTTTAAGTTTAGAATTATCTAATTAGGTGTCTTTCACACTATACTTTAACTCCTTACTCACATGATAATACACTTGGACTCATTAATACACACATGCATGAAATGCGGTATGCAATCACTTATTACATTCAACAGTTTAGGCGGTACCTGGTCTAGAAGAGGGCCCTGGCGCCTCAGACCGGTCCACCACATTCAGGGCGGCCTTGCTAGGTCCCGACCCCTTCCCCTTCTGGGAATCAGTATGCCTCTGATCTGTGGGTGGCTGGTTAGCCGTCTTCGGGCCATCAATAGCTGTGGCCTTACCCTTCCACTGCCCTCTGGGCTTGTTAACTCTGCTGTTGGGGTTCCGGTAACACTCGTGGTCACGGTGACCCCACTTCTCGCAGTAGCGACACTGCACCTCATTTCCCTTGCAGTCCTTGCCGGGGTGGTCTCCATTGCACCACTTACAGTAATAGTGGCGCTCCGGTCCAGAGCCCGTGCTAGCTGCTATCACAACACACAATCAATACTTGTCTCACACACTTATCAACATACACTTCAACTTATCACACAAGATTAAATAATTACCCTTAGGTGGGTAAGAGCGTAGGGGCTTCGCCGCATAAGCATATGTGAGCTTCAGTGGCTCCTCAGCTGTGGTGGTTTGGGCTTGGCCCTTGTCACCCTGGTGCTGACTCTTCTGGGGCTGGGGATAAGGTTTCTTCTTCTTCTTTCCTCCCCCGTACCCCTGCGGACTCTGGCCCTCGCTCGTGGCCTTGCGCTTGTGCGCATTCTCCTCGTCCCTCAGACGGACGGTGATCTCCACCTTAGCAGCGGCATGATAGCACTCCTGAATTTAGGATGGTCAGTCATGCCCCGCAATACATACTCACAAACTCACATTAATACTCACTTGTAGACTACACATATTCACATCACTCTTTATTTAAATTACCTGCAAGGTAGTATACTCAGCTGGCCCCATCCCATAGCGAAGACGGTGGCTGAGACCGTTGAAACGGTTTACCAGCACCCGGTTCGAGTATCCCAGGTCCGGTAACAGGTGGACAAGGCCGGTGAATGCAGTGTAATACTCATCAACCGACACCTTGTCCCCCTGCCTCAGACTATCCAGCTCCAGGCGCTTGGCCTCTTGAACGCACAGGGTAGTATTTGGCTCGCAGCAGAGCCGTGTACTCCCTCCATCCAAACTGAGGATCCGCCATCCGGTCCTCTCTCACAAGCTTCCACCAGTTCTGTGCCGAACCCTTCAGGTAGTAAGCGGCAAGACGGACCTTAGCCTCTGCAGGTACAGCCAAGGTCTCGTAGGCGGTCTCCAACTCGGAGATGTACGCCTCCAGCTTACGTGGGTCGGTCTCCCCATGAAATGAAGGGGGTCTCAGGTCTGCCAATGCCTTGACCCAATTGGTCTCTCGTGGCGGTGGCGGTGGTGGTTGAACTCCGGGCATCTGCCCCTGCTGTATCGCAGCTACAAGCTGGGGTACCATCTGGGCTACAGCGGCTGCTACAGCCTCAGCCATAACCTGAGCCGTAGTGTTCTCGCCCTGGTCACCCGCATCACTAGTACCGCTTCCGCGGCCTCTACCTCGCGGTCTACCTGCCATCTGTATTCACATGAATATTCATTAGCAATATGCTTGCACACTTATCGGTCCAACGGTTGTAACGCTTCCCGACAATAAGGTATCTCCACACTTAGTTAGTGGTTAACCTTTCCATAATTCACTGAAGTAACTGTAGTTAGGTTTCCTAACTCGGTATATCCCTAAGCTCGGTATTCTAGTCATCAGAGCGATACTTCGCTCTGATACCACTTTTTGTAACACCCCTACTACGCACATGACACTAAACGAAATCGCAGCGGAAATAAATAACTAAACAGCAACTAACGCCTCGGTGCTACAACGCCGTCAACCACCCACGTGGTTGACAAGGCAGAATAAATACAAGTGTACCGGTCTGATGATCAGACTCCCGAGCATAAAACTAAACCATAAATACATTATATACAATACCGAGTGTTTACATAAGTCCTTCACTGTGTCACACCTGTTAACTGTCACAACCAATATATATCACGCCACGGGAGCACAGGCGCATCCCGGGCCAACATCCAAAAGTATACAAAAGTAAACCACCTCCTAGGATCTAGAGCCACTCCGCTTCTTCGATCCTCATCCTGCAGTATAAGAAATATGGATCCCCCGAGGGGGTCAGCAACCCTTGGCTGGTATGGTTAACGCGCAGCCCATCGGCTACCGGGATACGCGCAACTAATTGTCATGATAACATGGCATTCATTTATATACATAACATAACATAACATGTGGCATAGCATCAATAGTGCACAGCACAACATCACATACACGTGGATCTTCGTTCCACAATAACAAACCACAAGGGTCAAATATCACAAGAGCCTAGAGAATGATTCACTCTCATGTTAAGCTCGTTAAACACACTCATTACCGTTCTGTTAGACGAACGAGTAACTTAAGTCACAGATGGTTCGGATTTAGTGACCCGAACACACCACACAAACACATGTTCCCACTAAACCGATCATAAGTCAGAATAGGTAAGCTTTGGAAGAAGCTAGCGGGAGATCGAACGCCAAATTAAGGAGAACAATCTTAACAACATAAGAGTCGAATCTGATTCAGATATCTACTCTTAACTTACATGCATGACCGGACAACCGGATTCCTCACTTCCCAGTTAACACTTGTTAGAAGTTCATAGTGGAACTTAACAACCAATACACAATAGGTGGTAAGTCATGTTAGACACACACAAGGGAAATGAGTCACAACATAACATCACAATAATATGAACAACTGTAAACTCATTACATGTTTAAATCTTATAACGTCATAAACACACAGAAAAACATACAACACACAAGCCGGTGTAAACCGGTAGACAACAGACTGCAAGAAAACCATACCTTGGTCCTTGCCTCGTTTGGTTTCCTCCGTAGGTCACTCCTATACATAGTTAATAACGTCGGTTAATTATTTATTTAACTTCAAACTTAATACTAGTATTTAACATGATTGTTGACATGTTTTAATGTCTTTCTTACCCTAGGTTACCTTCATTATACACCCTAGGGTTAACTACATAAGTCACATTCTTTTCTGTTTTTTTTTTTTGGTTTTGGTATGTCCGACCCACCGTCCGACCCACAACTGGGTCGGACCCTTCCAGTGGTTTTCGGGTCTGAAGAACCTTACCTTGTCCGACCCATGTCCGACCCAACCTTCTGGGTCGGACCATTCCAGAGACATGTCCGACCCACGTCCGACTCACTAGACTGGGTCGGACCATTACAGAGAATTCCATCGACCTCAGAACATACATGTCCGACCCATGTCCGACCCACCCTTCTGGGTCGGACCATTACAGAACATTTTACCGCCTTATAAACATGCCCGTCCGACCCACGTCCGACTCACTCGACTGGGTCGGACCATTCCAGAACATTTTCCCTCCTTTGAAATATGACCGTCCGACCCATGTCCGACCCACCCTTCTGGGTCGGACCATTCCAGAACAATTTCCTGACGTCTAACAGAGGCTGTCCGACCCAAACTTGGGTCGGACCCCTGGGTCGGACGCCCTCTAAACTTACCCAAACTTTGTCAAATCTTCACCAAACTTCTCCTAAAGCCTCTTAATGCTTCCTAACAACATTTGGTAACCTTATATCCACATACAACATCTATGAAACTCATTTTCTAATTCTTAAGCCTTTACTTATTTCCTTGTAAATTCCTTAACACTTATGTTATTTTCTCCTTAGTTTTCCCAATGGTATTTCATACCTATGATTACTACTATCCAAATGCTTTCTCCTCATTTTAACATCATCTCCCAAGCATCATTTATCACAACTAACTCCTTATGTCATTCTTGAAATCCTTTTCAAAGTTCACACTTTCTCCTTATTTTACCAAAGTTGCCTAAGTCTTTACCTAAGTCCAAAATGACTTTGGTACATACTAAAACCTCAAGCTCATGCCTAAGTCCTTCTCACATCTTAAATCACCTTAATGCATGTTTCTTTCACAAGGAAAACACTTAACCATTCTAAATACTCCTTAACTTATCAAACTCATTTTAAACTCCTAGAACTTCACATTTATTACCTAAATTTCGACATAGGTTCTCCTAGAACATTACTAAACCAAACACATTGTTTTTACCAACAAACAACCAAGAACACTAAAAATCCATCAAGCACTTATTAGACACAAACTCCACTCATAAAGCACTACATCACAATATAGTGCATAATTTAAATTGCATGGCACTTAGGCCCTTAAGATGCATAAATCATAAACACTGAATTTCCACAATATATTTGCCTTTAACCTGCAATACACTCAACAACACATATGCCTTTTACTAAGCTCTTGAGAACACTTACTAAGTCATTCACCATTTGCTCTTTAGGTAGTTTAACAAGCATTATAAGCTCATTTCTCCTAAGGCATTAAAAACATTAGGTTAGTAGATTTACCTCTTTTTCCAAATAACTTCTTTCTTGTTTCCTTTAAAAACCGGTAGGGTATTTGATTCTTTGACAAGTTCTAAACAATATACAAACATTATAATGAGTATTCAAGCTATAAGCTTCATCCCATTGTAAACCCTAATTTTACATTGTTTCAAAAACATTAATGTAGTTGTTTTACCTTGATCTTTGAAGAGAGTTTGAATATCTAACAAGAGAGGACTCCACCTAGTCCATGAAGAGTTGGAATGAAGCTAGAACAAAGTCACACAAAGAGCTCCTTCAATATGTATTTTCGGTTACAACAAAAACATGAAGGAAATGAAGTTTTTATTTGAGATTCCTTACCTAGAAGCAAAGGAGAGTAACAATATGTAAAATACAAAAGCTCAAGCTCCTTCAATGGTGGAACTCCTTGGCACCGAAATGGTGGTCTTGGAATTTAAGAAGATAGAAATGAAGAGCTTGATGAGAGAAAGAGATTGGTGGTGTTTGTTTTTGATTTGGACAGTGAGCTAGATTTTACAAGAGATCAAAGAAGAGGTTTAATGGTGGTGGTGTGGTATTACCGTGGAAGAGAAGGAAGAAAAGAGTGTGGAGCCGTGTGAATACAAGGAAAGAAATGAGAGAATGAGATAGAATTTGCTTTTGAAGACATTTATACTTATAAAGTAAAAAGGTACTTAATAGTCTTATTTATTTTCTTAACAAGCTAACAAGGGTGGTGTGTCACCAACCTTAAAAAACCGGCCCCAATAGTAGTGTGAGGGTATTATAGTCTTTATTTGTCAATTTAATTACTTATACAACATATGTTACAAAATAGCTTATAAAAATCACTATTCATGAAAACAAGGCACATAGAAGTGAAATTTTTGATTTCCCATTGATATAGACTTCCAAATGTGATACTATATAGTACACATGTTAATTAAAGAGTAATGATGGACATTTAGCCATTCAAGACTCATTTACAAGACAATTTTTCAAAAATGTGCTTTAAGACTCCTTAAAGCACATTTTGTGTTTAAACTTGTTTTCAAGCTTGGTTTTCTTTGGTAATTGGTTTAATATGTTCATTAGCATATAATTAAGATCTTGGTAAGCTCATTAGGTCTTAACCAAGCTTACCCCAAGCTTAGAGCACATTTTGGCCTTTATTGACCTTAAAGCACATCTTGTGTTTTCTTTTGTTAAAATTTGTTTACTAATGTTTCTAAGACTCTTTTTAGTCTTAATATACCATATTTAAGTGTTTAAACAATATATTAAGGTTTGGGGTATTTCACTTAAATGCTTGGCACTTTAGCCCTAAATTGCAATAACCTTAACACTGAATTTCCACCATAATGCCTTCACCTGCAAATACACACAACAATGCTCCCATGTCCTTATAGTCCACCTTGTGGATATTTTACTAACTCATTTCCCATTGGCTCTATAGGTTATTTATTAGGCATTCAAGCTCAATTTCTAAGGCAATACACTACATTAGGATAGGTCATTTACCTCTTCCTCTTCAAATTTCTTTCTTGTTTTCTTTTGATTGAAAATAGGCAAGGACTTGTTCACTTGTCAACCTTCTAACCATACACACATAAGGGTATGAGCATTAAGCATTATACTTACTCATTAACAAACCCTAGATTACAAAGTGTTTTTAAACACTAGAATTGACATTTACCTTGGAATTGAAAGAGAGCTTGATTAAGAAGCAAGATAGGACTCCTCCTAGTCCCTTGAAGATTGAATCAAGCTACTAAAAGAGCAAGATAAGGCACCATCAAAAGATGATTTTCGGCCATATACAAAAGAGAGGAAAAGTGAATTTTCTTTGACTTTTCTTACCTTGAAGCAAAGGAGAACAAAAGGTGTAAAAAGATGAGTTTTTCCTCCTTCAATGGAGATTCTCCATGGCATGAAACTTGATCTTTTGGAGATTTGAAAGATAGAGTTGAAGAGTTTGCTCTAACTAGAACAAAGGTAGTTTTGGAATTGAATTTGGAGCATGGAGTTGCAAATGACAAGGGAATGAAGTTGGAGATGGTAGAGGTGCTGTAGCAAAACCGTTTGGATATAGAGAATGAAGGAAGGAGATGGTGGGGAATGGAGGAATGAAGAGAATGAGGTGAGGGGGTAAGTTTTGAAGATATTTTAACTTAATAAAGCAAATAGTTTTTTTTACTTATTTCCTTCTTCCTTCCTTAATAAACTAGCCAAGTGTGATGACTCACACCTTAAAACTGGCCCCTTTTAAAACTTAGGATATTTATGGTCTCTGTTGACCATTTAATTAAGCTAAGTTGACTTAAGTCTAAACTAGGTACTATTTGAGCACTATTCATAAATTAGTGCATATATTTGTAAAATTTTTTATTTCCCATTGATTTAGACTTCCTAATGTACTACTAAGTAGTACATATTGATTAAGGTATAATGATGGCATTTAGCCACTCAAAACCCATTTCCAAGACAATTTTTCAAAAATGTGCTTTAAGACTCCTTAAAGCATAATTTATGTTTTAACTTGTTTTTAAGATTAGGTTTTCTTTAGTAATTGGTTTAACATGTCTATTATCATGTTAATAAAGTCTTGGTAAGATCTTTAAGTCTTAACCAAGGTTATCCCAAGCTTAGAGCATGTTTTTGCTCAAATTGCTTTAATGGTACTTTATTGTATTTACCATGGTTTAAATTGCTTAATAACATTTATAACGCATTTTTTGCCTTTATATACCATAGTTTATCATTTAAATAACTTATTTAGGTTTGGGGTATCTCACAGACATTTTTTTACTCATTTTTAACAACATGTGGTTTCCTAATTTTTCTCATAACATGCCTAAGTGGTTCTAGTGTAGCAATCAAGTTAGATAAACCATCTTGTACACACAAATTTACAACATAAACACAACATTGAACATGCAAATAATCTCCGTTATGCAAGAGTGTGAGCTTATTATTAGCTTTTAGATAACCTACACATCTAACATTGTTTGAAGCATTATCTAAAGAAATGGAGAATACCTTGTCTAACAAATTCCACTCACATAATATTTAAATAAGTTTCTTATAAATATTATGACCGGTATGTGCATCATCAAAAATATCAAAAGCAACAATACGTTTATGAAGCATCCAAGAACTATCAACCTAGTTAAGTGTAACACAAATAAATGTCTCATTAGTAGTAGATGTTCACATATCACTAGTTAAGGAAACATGATCATCAAATGTATTAATCATTTCCATTAGTTGGTTCTTAGGTTTATTATGTTGTGCAAAAGCTCTACGTTTAAGCGTATTCCTAGGTACTCTCCTATATTGTTGTTGTAATGTGGTGCAAACAAAATTTTCAAAATAAGAGATTTCACCAAAACTAAAAGGCAGTTGTTCAGCAATCATAAATATAGTCATGCCATCTATCATTCTTTATTTATCATAATGAAAAAACCTGAACCGGGTTGTCGTTCGATAAACCAAGTAAGCATAGTTTGACGGCTAGTACCGCCCGCCATTGCTACTGTATCCTTGTAGATTTTGTGTGCTTTCAAGTGCTTTACAAAGGATCCGGTTTCGGTGCCCACCGCCCATGCAAGTCCTTTATTACAAATATTGCAATATTGCTTGTGTAACACCCCCTACTCTAATCGGCTCCTAATCGTCTTACTTAACATTGTAATCGCAGCGGTAATCTAAACAATTGAACTACTGGTGCCACCGTTCTCACTCGCCCATACGAGTAATAACGTGCTTACTGATATATTCATAAATACGAAACAATTTCCCACAGTGACAACAAGAGATAGATCTAGCCTTCCCAAACCAATATAAAATACATTCACAGTGAGCATTCTAAGTATCCCAATCCTATACACGTTTCTAAGTTCGTATCAAAATGCAACAGTGCATATTTAAACAACTGTAACTAAACTACCCAGCGCGTCCCTCTCTTTGTCGACACCGGAAGCTGCATACCTGCAAAAATGGTTGTTTGTGGTATGGAATCAGCCCCTGCTGAGTATGTTACTACATGACTGTCATGCCCCCTCGGACCTTCAGTTAATTGGTCGAGAGCATGCAATTCATTTTCATGCAAGTAGTTTAATATTAAAACTGTAAAGCAACAATATATATTGCAGTAAACTCAATTAGTAAACAAGCCCCCGGCTTCAACATCGCATCGTAATAAACCACTGAAAGCGTTACAACGCTTATATGAGTACAGAGACTCCATTCCAACAAACACTTGATAATTCATAATTGAGTACGGCGACTCGCTCGACCAAACAATCCACCATAATCCACACATGAGTACAACGACTCGACTCAACCAGTTCACATCACAGGCATAAGTACAACGACTCAATTAATCCAAATCACAATACACAATGAGTACAATGACTCGTTTCAACAAATCCACCAATAAACAACACATAATCACAAAGCATAACCAATGAACACAAGGCGAAACAACGAGAATTATAAACAAGTAAAAATTTTCGTCTTTGGCATGCAAGCCCAAATAATGTTCGCCTAATGTACGAGCTAATATAGTCGTTCGTAATTGTTCAGTCACGCCTAATGACAACGTCTCGTTAGAACGACGTGTCTCTAAGTTACCCATCTCCTATGGCGGGTCACCCACGGCAATAGCCACTCCAGCGGTAGAGTCTCCGACCTACGAACCATCTGTAGTTTGTTGGAAATTTATCCTGATACTTACGGATACCCACACGGTATCCTAGTATCGTTAATTGATCACAGTTCACAGCAAGAGCCACATCCTCTTGATAAACTTATCTATACCATCGCATCGTTTTACTATTTTTCCTAACACAGTAGACTAAGGTCGTTAGTCCAATCCTGAGTATGTCGACTCGGGATCCAGTGTTAGATACGAGAGCGGCGTTAAAGAGGCCAATGCTCCGTATATAAGTCTCGGATAATATATATGTATATATCTTATTATCCTAATGCTACAACGTTTTACTTACGTTCCTTATATTACACATATAAGATAGCATCACTGCCGCTAGTTCGTTTTATAATATGTTCATATATACGAACGGTACTGTTATCGAGCAACAGTAATAATAATAAAGCGGCATTAATACACAACTCAAGCATATTAATTCACACAAGCAGACATTCAATCTTAACACAGATTTTCACACAATGTCTGAACTGAGGAAATTCTCAGAGACAATCAAGCCACATAAATAACATACCGTGCACCGGGATTATAAGACCGTGGAGTATGAAACTGCTAAATTCTCTGGTGATCCTCGAGACGCCTCTTACAATCTATAAATATGCATCACACTATGCATCAGCATCTCGTACTAACAATACACTACGGCACCCCGTACCGTTACTAATCCATCCCGGTTTATTCCCCGTTGTTAACTATTAACGTTTGTCGGGTTTCGGTTTAACGCGGGATTTGGAAAAACGTCATATTTCATGCGTGATTACGTCGAGTATATTAATATACTTAACTTTAAACGTTTATTATCGCATGTAATTTAATACACATTGTGTATATTATATAGTTTATCACTATATTGCATGTATAATCTTAATCATATACTATACATTTCACCTTAGTATTTATTTTCCTAAGGTTTGTTTTTCCAAGTTTAATGTGGTATAATTCATATGTAAAATACTTTGAATTATATAAATCCTTATTATTCCATGAATACTCCTAACATTTAGAATTTCCATATCTAATGTTTGTAAATCTTTTCTCTTTCTTATATCATTTTAATTATCATAATATATAGTTATTAACCATATTATATTTTTCCACTCCATATCATATATTTATTTATATACATGTATTATGGGACTATTTATTATATGGTAAGTCTTTATAATATATTCATTTTCTTTTAATGAATATTCCTTATATTATAAATGTTATAACTCTTATAACATTAAAACCATATTATAAATTTTATTCTAAAATCCCATTATTTCCGAACAGCACCATTGTTCCGAATTATTTACAAAATCCACCACATAATTTATATAATGTTATATTATAGTTATATAACATATATTATGATATTTATGTCATTAAAACAATCATAACCTATAGTTATAAATTGTTATAAAATACCAAATATACCATAGTATTCTCGGTTTTATTTAATTCCACCATACTTTCAGATTTTACAAATCAACCCCAAATTATATTCCATTGTCACACTTATAATATATACCTTATATTATAATCCTTAAACCTTAATATAATTATAACCTATTGTTTTAAAGGTTTATAATTACCGAACAGACCCTAGGGTCTGTTTTAATTAAATTCCTTCCACTAACTTTGTATAATTACCAAATCTCCCCAATTTATAATATATATAGTTTCCTTATGTCATTAAAACCATATATTATACATATATCTTTATAAAACCTTATATATAACTCCAAAAATTACCAATCTACACCAAAAGGTTATAAATATCATTCCTAACCTTATACTTTCAATATTTACCGTTTCCACCATATATGTTACCTATATGTAACAATGATATAAAATATCATATATTATACTTATATAATCCATATTAACTCCAAATTTAACCAAATAAATTCCTAAAAATTCCTAATAACCCATAGGTGTATAAAATAACATTTTATACCCTAAACTTTCAGAAATCTCATATATACCCATATGTTATGTAATTTTTACAATTTAATACATAACTTAGTATAATTTGATAATTAAATTAATAATTATCAAATCTGGTCAAAGTCTTTTGCTTGGTCAATGTTTGACTTCCAAACATCATTTTGACCCCACTTTCTCGGTAATTACATAGATTACCCCAAACTTTCCAATAATTACAATTTCACCCTAAAACTTTATAAAATCTTATAATTTTTATTTAAATACATTTTAAATCCCAATTTTCGGCTATATTCACCTACAGCCCTCTAATGTTTGATTAATTACGGCTTTGACCCCTTACTTAATAGTAAGTGCATAAAATAAATTAATTAAGCTCTTAAACTTAAATAAAATGGCCTAATGACATGGCCTTATTACAACTTTGCTTATAACATAAATTACACATAAATAGCTCAATTTATACAATAAACTCACGCCTTGCTGTAGTTTATTTATTTTTCCACATAATGTCATAATTTGACCATTATGTTAATTAAATCACTTAAATGACTAGCTTAATTTATCTTAGCCATTTTTTCCATACTTAGGTTAATATAACCTATATTTAACTCCACTCTCGGCACATAATATATATATATGCTAAGAAATCATAAAAATCATAAGTTTAAGGTGTTTATACCTTGGTTTATCCTTGTAACAACTCGGCAGCTTGGAGGAAAATCACCACATCATTTAGACATGTTTAATACACCAAAATAAGATATGGTTATACTCCAAGCATGAGCTTAACCATAAAGAACAATTAATGTAAGATTTAAGACAAAAATCACCTTAAAAATGCAAGGAAGTTTCCAAAGGGTTTCGGCCTGAATTAAACACACCGCATGGTGTTAAATTCACCATATAAACATAGGAAATAGCTAGACAACAACAAGCTTCTATGGTAATAGGTTTTACCTTGGCAAAATGCCTTAAAGAATGGTATTCCCTTTGGATTTCGGCCACCCTTGCTCCAATTGGTTAACCAACTGAATGAACATGTAAATATGAAGATTATGAGTGAATAAACTCATAAAAATCAGAAGAAGGAAACCGGAAGAAGAAAGGAGATGCTTAAGGTATGTTTTACCTTAAAATGCAAATTTTGGAAACCTTGGTCCCTATACTTGCTTCAGCCAAGATTGATGTTTGTTCAAGCCTTAAAACACTGAGAATGAGCCATGGAAAGTGATAGGTCATGAGCTCCAAGTGTAGGTAATGAAGAGATGAAGAAAAAGAGCTAAAATATGCCTTAAACCATTACCTTAGGTGCTTAAGAGATTGATTTGTCTTCCACACTCAAGAACACAGCTTGAGAGAGTTTGGAAGGGTTGATGGCTCGGCTGGAATGGGACAAGAGGCAAGAGAATGAGAGGAAAGGTGTTTAAAGGATTAAAATGTATAATAATGAATAGTAAAATGGTGATTCATCACATTAGTTAGATATTTAGCATTAATGCTGAGTGAGCTGTCCTCCATCCTCTTAAGCTGCCGACTTCACAAGGGTTAGGGTGGTCATTAATTGACCATTGACCACACTTGGTCAATTTTGCTTAAAAATGTACTATTTGGGTTACTATTCACAAATAAATGTCATATTTGATTTTTATTTTCAAACTTTGATTTAGACTTTATAATATAGTCTATCATGTCAATTGAATATATAAATGATATACTCCAGTCTTTAAAATGACAAAAAGTCATTATCTTAGAGCTCATACACAAAAACGTGCTTTAAGGTGTTTTTAGTGCACATTTTGTGTCACAGGGTGTTTCTGATCTTAGTTTTCTTTGAGAACAGTTTTGTTGTGTTCCTTACTTCACTATAATACTTAGGAATCCACTTTGGATCCTATTTGAGGTCATACAATCTTTATGGTGCTTTAAAGCACATTTTTGGCTTTACCGATCTTAAGGCATGTTTTGCCTTGTTGAGATCTTTAGATTGTTCCCCCAATGGTATTTAGATGTTTATTAACCATCTTAGATCATTATTAGCTCATTTAATTAAGTTTTTAAGGTTAGGGGTATTTCAGCTTGTAAGTCCCGACCTTCTTTAGATTTTCTTTCTTTGTGAAGTATGCCCACACCCAAGAAGATGATTTCATTCTTGATGGAACGGTGTTATCGGCATCATCATCTTGATCATATTCTTCTTGAACAAGATTATGAGCATCGAATGGGGTAGAGAATGTACCTTTAATTGTAAAAAATGATTTAGACTATAATTAAAATAAAAATTAAAGTTTGTATGAAATAAATTGTAACTAATATGAAGACTTACAAATGGGGATATTGTTGGTTGTATTGGCCCCATGTTTTTAGATCCGTGCTGAGAATTGTATACCTTCCACCTTACGGAATTGATGAAGGTGAATAATGGTTGTTGATGATACCCGAATTCCATATCGTCGATTTGGTCTTGCTCATGAACTTGAAAATTTAGATTGGTTGAGTGGCTGGAAGAAGGCATCACTTCCTTTTCGGCTTTCCTACACATTTTGCTAGAAAGTGGGAAATGGGAATTCAGAGCTGATGTGGAAAATGAACTTTTTAGTAGCTAAAATGCTTAATACCACTTAATTGCACAAGAAAATACTAGTAATAAGAGGGAAGAAGAGTATGATGAGTTGTGTAGTGAGAATGATCATAAAATGGTGTATTTATAGGGGTTTTGGGGGCAAGCTAGCCGTTTTTAACAGTTTGAGTCATTCAAAAAAGAGCTGTTGCGAATTTCTGGCCGGTTCCGGTTCCAATGGCTCTTTCATCATAAGAGCGCGCACGCCCCGACCAAAACAACGTCGTGTTGCCCATTGACCAACGAGTTTGACTGGTTCCGGGGTGGTTCAGGGGCAGTTCCATCGGTTCTGGTTCCAGTTTTGGCGGTTCCAAATCCAAGAGCGGTTCCAGGCGGTTCCAGTTCCAGGCCCTTTCCCAAAACCTGTAATGGCATTCACTTCATTCGGCCACGGTTCTGGTTCTGAACCTGTTCCAGACCAGTTTCGGTTCTGATCAGTTTCGGTTCAAATCAGTTCTGGTTCAAACTGGTAGTTTTCAGTTTTTTAATCGATAGCCACCATTAGCTCCAATAATACCATTTGGAACCTCGGGACCAAGCAGTTCTTTGCACTTTCGCGGGATATAAATGAATCCTAATTCACACCTAAGGTTCTAACAATCATTAGGGTGCTTATTGGATGAACATGGTCCACATATAATATGTTAATTTATGGCTCCACCGCAGCGAATACCCCACTCGAAGAATGCTCAAGTTGCCGAGATCTTTCATTTTGAATTCAAACATTCAACAACTTTTTAAAGTTTGGCGAGAGTACTCAAATTATGTTGATATTTTTGAGACTGTCGTGATTGCAGCTTATGTTCATAAATGAAATACCCCTAACATTTAAATAATTAAATAATGGTAAATATATATTATTTAGGGGATTATTAAACACTAAGCGGGTATATAACGCTCAGGCGTTAAAAACACACCTAAACTCCTTAAGATCAAAAACGTGCGTTAAAGCCCGACCTTAAGCTAAACAAGTTATATAAGCTAAAACTTCATATGAAGTTAATCAAGGATCATTATATGACCCTTAGAACGCAGGACCTCATCGAAAATTGAATAAAAATACAAATGGCTCAGGAGTTCCCTTCAAGGCCCTTAAGGCCCGAAAGTCCCGGAAATACCTTATAGGATGAAGTAAAACATTACACATCATTCCAAATGCACCATAACACTTTATTAAACATATAAGATGAAGTTCTCAAGCTAAACTCTCAGTTAAACGCAAGCGCTGGGAGATGCCCTATGGGGGCCCCATAAACCCCGGGAATACCCTGGAGGAGTGCCGAGATGACATGAACTCCTATAAAATTAATTCTTAGAGTTCCTAACATCATTATTAATCATTATAAAGAGATTGGTCGATCTACTTTCTCAAAAATAACAAAGTACTCGGGAGAATTTCTTAACGCTCCTTTTTGCCCCGGCTAGCCCGGGAATTGAGTTTTGAGATGATATAACCCCATATAACTCAATGTAACACCTTAACATATTATTATTGACTATAAAAAATATTTATAAACACTTGGAACACATAGCGACTACTTATTTCTAGAAAATTCTTAAAGCACAAAAACGCACCTTCGGGTGTCACAAAAATGCGTTCTACGCAATTGCCTTGAAATTTTTGAGGAGCCACGAGTTGATAAAATTAAAAGGGAATAATTGAACATCTAAATCAATTAATGGCAGTACTAAATTCATGGTAAAAGAGGGGGCGATTTTGGGTCAAAAAGGTACCTAAAATCAGCATTTTTACCTTAAAACTTTCATCTTTTACCATGATATAAATGTACCAATTAAATGTTGTGACCTATTACATGTTAAATATGGTCTTAGTACCATATAATGTGACAAGAATTAAATCAAAAATCAATTCCAATAAGCCCTATTGTGTGCGCCATTTAGGGTAGATATTGGACTAGTTTAGCTTGAAAATCATGTCTTAAGGATGGTGACTCATTTCCCATGTACCATATGTTATGTTATGTCAAATAATCCAGCCTAAAGATACCTCCATTAACGTATGACCTGCAAGAAAAACAAGATGGGATTAGTTTAACAAAAGTAATGGAAATTAAATAAGCTAAAGGTAGATATAGGTTCTTATAATGTAAGTTGCAAACAAACAAAATAATAACCCATGTTCTACCACACATGCTGCCGATTTCCTACAATAATAAGGGGGTTAATTGCCTCATTTATTAGTCAATAAAACACAAACCTAACAAGCATTATCTCTTGTCTCAAATCAAACAAAAATCAACTTGTTCCTAGGCACATGGTGGCCGATTTTGACAAGGAAAATAAGCCTTGGTTGCCATATAAAAATTAAGCTAGAATACCTATCAACATAGGCATGATATTATGTCTTCAATCATCAAAGAAATCAGGAGCCAAATTGCTCTAATTCAACCGTAGGAGACATGGAAAAACAAAGACAAGTCAAAATAGAAAATCAAAAGGAGAATACTTACCTACCTTGTCTTGTCTTCTAGTTTCAATTAGCAAACAAGACTCCATAATTTCCTCATCAATCAACCGAAAAACTAGTCCAATTAAGAGACTTTGGAGCCAAATAATGAAGTCTAATAATCAAAAAACAAGTCATAAAATAATATCATGTGACATGCCAATTATTTCCAATTTGAGTCCTCTCATTCTTGCCTTAATACCCTACGTGGGACATCATTCTTTCCTTGCCCATCCCATTGCCGAATTGGTAAGTCTTCAAGCTCTCTCTTTTCTTCTTCCTTTTCTAAGTTAATTCCTTAGAGCTTTAAAGCTCCATTAATGGTGTTCTAAGTTCTAACACCATTTTAATGTAATTTCCTAGTTAAATCTCCTAAGTCTTGAAGCAAGAAATTATCCTAGCAACTTCTACAATTTTTCGCCAAGCATAGGTGTTCCAAGGAGGTTCCTAGATTCAACAACAACACAAGGAACAACAAGATCAAGTTAAGGTATATTTTTATGTTGAAAATCCTAGAAAATTACATTAAGCAATTTTCGAAATTTAAGAGCTTCTAAATCCATATTCTCTTCATTATTTCATGAAGGAAACTTGGATCTACAATCATCCCAAGGTGTATCAAAAATACCTTGTTAAATTCCTAAGGTAAACTCTTGTAAAATTACTACAAATATATTTATAAACTCTTGTTAGAAGTCTAACAAATAGATCTCCTACATATGTACAAGGAGGCCGAAATACCTTCATCAAAATAGCATTGGAGAGCTTCGAATTCAAGGAAAAATCAAGTACAAGAATTGTCTTGATTTAAGGGGTAAGTTTATATAAGTAAGGTTTATTAAGTTTAAAGTTTGATTTAAGCTTCAAACTTTGGTATAAAAATTTTGTATAACCTCTAAATAAATTAAGACCGAAAACTATGGTTATATTGCCAAGAAATAATTCATAACATGTAAGGTAAGATTATTACCTTAAGATATATATTTGTGTCACAAAAATTAAATATCTTACACAAATAACTAAACCGAATGGTCTAGGGATTTAATGTTCTATTTTAAGTTTATAATCATTCTAAGTCATTAGTATAATTTTTAGAAGTGTTATATGAATTATACATATTATAGTTTAAATCAAGTTTTTAAAACCATATGGTAAAATATAACTAAAGCCGAGAGCAATAAGTGATGTTTGGTGAATTTTGAAATATATATAAGTGTATTAACTTATATTATAAATTTTGGGAATATTAAAATAGCTACAAGTATTTAAATGGCTATTTTAATAAGTTGTGTGGCTAAAATGTAAATTTTGAAAATTTTAGTGTATAAATAATAATTTCCGAGAACATAAGGGGTGATTTGGCATAATTAAGATATAATATAAGGTAGGAATTAATATTAAGAATTTTGGTGAATTTAAATAAGTGTTTAAGTGTTTAAATAACATTTTATAAAGTTTTGGGGCTATTTTGTAATTATTGGCAAGTTTAGAGTGTAACGAGAATATATATGATTTTATGGGTATATTAAAGTATTAACTATGAAATTAAGTCTTGGTCAAAGTGTTGACCAAAAACTTTGGATTAAATGATTTATGACATGAAATATTAAGTTTATAAAAGTTTTGGGATGAATATGTAATTTATAAAAGTATACATGTAAAAACCGAATTGAATAGGGGCGGAAATGTATTTTTCAAAAATATATGGGTATTTTCGGTAATTAAGAAGGATTAAATGTTAAAACTATAGTTTATAAGTTAATATGTAACATATGTAAAGTGTTAAGGGTTAAAATGTAAATATAAGGAATTTATTTGATGAAAACCAAAAGTTCATGTGGTTGTTTAATAATTTTCGAAAGTTGTGTGCCCATTATATAAATACCGAAAGTAAATGTGGTGGAATTGTAATTTATAAAGATTAGAATATTTATTTGGTAATTACCGAATGATTAAGTGGTTAATTAATAATTAATAAAAGTTATATGGTTATTTGGTAATTTATAAAAGTTGTTTGGTATAAAATATAACCGAATTATTATGGTTGGTTTTGTAATTTAATGAAGAAAGGAATTAAGATTAAGTAATATAATGTATTATGGTATAATATGGGATATAATATAAAGTTTATAAAAAATTTTGGTCATAACAAAAATAAATCAAAGGTTATAATATAAAGAGTAAATGGAACACATATGAGTATATAATTAATGAGGTAAGGATATACCATATAATGGAAATTCATTATCACATGTGAACTCCACATAAAATAATGAACTGTTAGATTATCTAGAACCACTGTTAAATAACGGGGGGGGGGGGGGGGGGAATAAAGTACATACAAGTTAGTATACAACGAATATGAACTCTACAATGACTGTACTGTAATATTTAGTGGGCAGTCATATTAATAATACACGTTATAGCATGTATAAATAACATCGTGCGGGAAAGAATTACTAGAGCAAGAATTGTCAAGCTAGCTGTTATCCCGTGAACGGTATGTTAATTGTGTGGTCTGAATGTCCTAAGGATTTTCCTAAGGTCCAGACGTTATGTGATAATTGTTTAAGAGCGATATCTGTGATTTTATGTATATGATATTATATACTGTATTGCTCGGCACCACTGCGTTTTATTTAACGCGAACGTCTTATGACTGAAAGTCTATACATTTAAACTGGAAAAAGACTAACTGGCCTTTAGGTATTGTTAAACGTAACGAATGTCACCTATTCTAGTCTTAATTCAAATATTGGTTATTGTACCACTGACAAAAGGCTAACTTGTAAAGAGAGGAATCCAGACTGTTTCGACTTTCTGGTTGCGCATAGTGATCACTATGAGAGACTTCAATGGGGAGTAACTCAAGGGAATCCATCAGCCACATTCGGGGATGGCGGAGGGCACTGCCGTGGGTGCACAGGTTCGACCGGATCGGTCAAATTTTATCCAGGGCCATAAGGTCAGCTGGTAACGGTTCCTTTGGAACCCAGGGGACACACTGTCCATTATTGAGTTATTAAGGGTTGTCTTGACATGACGCCTGAGGTGGGAATTAATTGGAAAGGTTAAGTGGTTGGTTTAAAAGTATAAGGGTCATGTGACCTACTAACAAGTAACGGTTAATTAATACGCGTGACTTGTTTGGTTATTGTTTGGGATTATTGGTGTTGATTACCTGGTTGATGTTTATTATGCACTGATGTTGCGGTGAATTGTTTATGTGATTGTTTAATGTTTTACAGTTATTACTGTTGCTTTTTTGTAACCGGTATTTTTATGTAATGAATCTAATATCAATATGGCTAAAACGACTTAAGGAATCTAGATGACTTAGGACTACATTTAGCATACCAACATTTCAATTGCTGAGCCCTTCAATGGGCAAAACATTTCAGGTTACTGAAGAAGACACAAGCCGGAGTGCGGGGAACAGGGTAGCTGCTATGATTAATAAAACCTTCTAGATTTAATATGTACTGTATTTTGGGATTGTTGTACTTATTTAGTTGCTCATTTAGTTTGGATTTGGTCTGTAATAATTAGAGTGCTCAGTATTTGTTCATCACAGCGGGAGTAGTGGAAGTGTTGGAAAGAAAGGACGCCTTGTTACTCACAAGGGTGAGTAACGGCGTGTAACACCAAGGTAGATAGTTTTTTTCCGCTGCGAACTTATATTTTATTATGCTACGACTTGCGACGTTAATTCAGGTTTAGGACTAGAGGTGTTACAAAAAGTGGTATCAGAGCGGAGTACCGCTCTGATGAAGGATACTGAGTCAAAAACAATGAGCATAGGAATATTGGGATAACGGGAAACGTCCGTGAGGATTCGTGACTTAGAAAGAAAAACCCTAGGGATATTTTATTTGCTAGTAGTTAGCTTTATTACATGTTTTTGATTGTGTGTAGCACGGTGTGGCACCGAGTAGTAACAATAGTGTACTATACTATAGATGTCTGGAGTCGGAAGACCACGGGGAGGCGGCAGAGGAGGACGAGGTGGAGCAGCACCAGCAAATGTCCCAGAAATACCAGGCCTAGCAGAGGCCATGTCAGCCTTCGCCACACAACTAGGAGCTCAAGTTGCGGGAGCCATACCCCCCCCCCCCCCACCACAGCCCAGGGAGACCAATTGGTTGAAGAACGTTGCAGACGCAAGAGTACCGACTTACTCAGGGGAACCAGACCCCGCCGCACTGAAGAAGTTCATAGTAGAGCACCAAAAAGCTTTCAGGGTTTTCGAGTCCCAGAAGACCAGAAGGTCGACATCGCCACATACAACTTGAAGGATGCAGCTGATACTTGGTGGCGGTCTGTGGAGGGCCACCATAGAGCTACACCGGACTTCGGATGGACAACATTTGTGGAGGTATTGCGAGACAAATACTACCCCGAGCACTTGAAGCAAAGAAAAAGGCAAGAGTTTGAGACCTTAATCCAAGGGAGTCAAACAGTCGACCAGTACTACGCACGATTTATCAGCCTGCTCGACTACATACCAGGGGTCGACTACTCCGACATTGTGAAGATTCAGAAATTCAGGGGAGGTTTACAATTTCGTATCTAGAGTGCTATGGGAGCGATACGCTTTACTACCATTCAAGAGTGCTATGACGCAGCATCAGCAACTGAATTAATGCTACAGTCCAGGGAGGAAGCCCAGGGAAAAAGAGGAAGAACACTGAGGCAAAAGATGGGGGAGCCACATCTGGCGAATTTTACAAGAAGAGGAAGTAAGAAACCTTTACTTGAGAAGGAGTACTCATATATTACCTACACTTAGTTTGGTCACTAACCTAAACCTTCAACAGGAAATTCTTTGACAGAGGAAGGGGCGGAAGGATTTCCATGGTCAGAAGACGAAGGAGCAGGTCCCTCGTCTGACCGGCCCAGCCATTGATGCACAGCCACTTAGGTCGGCACCACCTAGGGGTAAGGATACCCACCTCTCACTTAACCAAAATGATTATTAGCTACACCTTTACTAAACCATGTTGTATGAACAGCAGGCAACAAGCCAACCCAGCGCCACTACTACTGTAAGCGCTGTGGAAATGACCACCCAGGAGTAGACTGCACAGGAAGGAAGGTGGAGTGTCGGTATTGCAGGAAAGAAGGCCATAGGGAGTACGAGTGTTTTCCAACCCGGCAAGCCGAGTATACAAGGGAGCTAGGGGTTCACAGAGGCCACCAGCTACAGAGACTGGAGGACCCAGAGGAGGTCAGGCACCACAGACCAACACCTATGCTAGGGGACCGGGAGGACAGCCATCCTCATCCGGGAGTCAGAAGGGGAAGGAGATAGTTCCGAGTAGAAACACCCTGTATACAGTGGGAACTTCAGGCGCTGAGGCTAGCGCTCAGCGCGAAACCGGTAAGCCTAGAACTTAGATCAAGAGCATGATGCTATGAATGTATGTTCACAATCGTTCAGTCGATAAGACTTGTATGTGTTTTGTGTGAAATAAAATTTAGAGAGACCTAATTTAGGAAATCTCTCACCTAATAGGTTGTTTCGACATTTGTTATCCCTTACCTATGAGACAGAGATCACCTGAGCCTATGAGCGAAGGTCGGGAATATCCAGAGAAAGAATGCCAAGTACTTCGACCCGGCATGATCCTACTCAAGCAATATTTAAATTTAGATGAACAAATAGCCATTGTAAATGAATGTAGAACTTTGGGAATAGGCCTTGGAGGATTTTACACTCCGAGATATGGTAGTGGATCGAAACTTAAATTATATATGATGTGTATGGGTAAGAATTAGGATCCACAAACTAGGTTGTATAGTGAGGTTAGAAGGGTAGATGGAACACGAGTTCCTAGGATACCCGATAGTTTTCAGACTTTGGTGATAGAAGCGGTCAAGATTGCACAACAACTAGAATCCAACCCCATTCCAGACATGAAAGCCGACATTTGTATTGCGAACTTCTATGAGAAAGGGGGGAAACTTGGGTTACACCAGGACCGAGATGAGACATCAGAGTCAATTACCAATGGGATACCAGTTATATCATTTTCTATTGGAGACGATGTTGAGTTTTTATACGGTGACCAGAAAAGGATGGACAAGGCGAAAAAGATTACTTTAAAGTCAGGAGACGTATTGATATTTGGTGGGGAATCAAGATTAGTTTACCATGGAATTAAGAGCGTTAAGTTGAACACAGCCCCATCAACCTTAGTAAACACTACCCATTTAAAACCTGGACGGTTAAATTTGACATTTAGGCAATATTGATGTAATTATAAAGCTTGTGTGTGAGAATCATTGAATTAATGAATGACATTTTAATACTTTTGAGACATGCACTATCTTACGAATTGTTAACCCCAGGCCTCGAGTCTAATGAAGGAGCGGTGCTGAATGTGTTGGACAAGACCGAGGCCAAGGATAAGGGGAATGTTATCATGGAAACCTTTACAGTAAATGACGTGAGTGCATCGATACTGTTCGATTCAGGAGCGTCTCACTCCTTTATATCCTCTACATCAGCAAGGAAGTTAGAGACAACCCCTGAGCCTCTCTCAGATTTCCTAGTCACATTACCGACGAAGGAAAGAGTGAGGTGCACGAAACTGCACAAGGGAGTTCAGATTAATATCATGGATGAAGAGTTTCGAGCGGATTTGACCGAGTTGGATAATTTGGGATTTGACATCATCATGGGAATGGATTGGCTGCAGAAGTACAAGGGACGTCTACATTGCGCAGAGCATAGATTGCTACTAAAGAGCCCGAAGGGCAAGACAGTTTCATATTGCAGTATTCCAAAAGAACCTACTTTTAAGCTAGTATCTGCTATCACATTGATGAAGAAGGTGAAGAAGGGACAGCCAGTCTATTTGTGCTATGTCCAGGACTTGAGGCAAGAAGAGAAGACACACAGACATACCAGTTGTTTCAGATTTCCTGACCTATTTCCAGAAGAGTTACCCGGGATGCCACCCAAGAGAGATGTGGAGTTCTCCATCGACTTGATACCAGGCACAGGGCCTATTGCTAAGGCACCGTACAGAATGGCACCAGCAGAAATGAAGAAGCTGGAGATTCAGTTAGAAGATCTGCTAGACAAAGGTTATATCAGACCGAGTGCATCACCATAGGGAGCACCAGTTTTGTTTGTGAAAAAGAAGGATGGTAGCATGCGACTATGCATCGACTACAGGGAGCTTAATGCAGTCACAGTGAAGAACAAGTGCCCGTTGCCACGGATTGATGATCTGTTCGACCAGTTAAGAGGCGCTACAGTTTTCTCGAAGATTGATCTGAGATCAGGTTACCACCAGATACGGATAGCTGATGAAGACATAGAGAAGACAGCTTTTTGGACGCGCTACGGGCACTACGAGTTCACAGTTATGTCATTTGGATTGTCGAACGCCCCAGCTATATTCATGGATCTTATGAACCGGTTGTTTAGGGAGCAGTTAGACTCATCAGTGGTAGTGTTCATCGACGACATTCTGGTTTACTCTAAGACTAAGGACGAGCACGAGGTGCATCTGAGGCAAGTTTTACAGACCATAAGGGAGAATCAATTGTACACCAAGCTTTCAAAATGTGATTTCTGGTTAGACAGTGTATCCTTTCTAGGACATGTAATATCAGCCAGCGGAATATCTGTAGACCCTGCGAAGATTGAGGCAGTTAAGACTTGGCTGAGACCGAAGACAGTGACAGATATCTGTAGTTTCTTGGGATTAGCTGGTTACTACAGAAGATTTGTACAGGACTTCTCCAAATTGGCGAAACCAATGACGAGCCTGATGAAGAAAGATTCTCTATTTGTATGGACAGCAGACTGTGAGCGTTCCTTTCAGACACTGAAGGACCTACTAACGTCGGCACCAATACTCACCATTCCAGAGGGGACCGACGGATTCGAAGTTTATTGATGCGATGCCTCAGGCACAGGGATAGGTTGTGTACTTATGCAGAATGGAAAGGTTGTTGCTTATGCATCACGACAGTTGAAGAAACATGAAGAAAACTACCCGACTCATGATCTAGAATTGGGAGCAGTTGTTTTTGCACTGAAGATCTGGCGACACTACTTATATGGAGTTACAGTGATAGTTTACTCAGATCACAAGAGCCTTCAACATTTATTCACACAGAAGGAGCTGAACATGAGGCAGAGGCGATGGGTCGAGTATCTGAAGGACTATGACATCGACCTCAGGTACAAGGAGGGCAAGGCAAATGTGGTTGCTGACGCCCTGAGCCGTAGAGCTCATTCTTTATTTGTCATGACAGGAGACAACGACCTCATCGAGGAGGTACGTTGTGCTCAGGCTAATGACCAATACATGAAGACTATCAGACAGCAGTTGACTGACGGTATCTTTGAGAGGCAGAAGTATGATTTTGTGCTTAGTGAAGACGGGCTAATCAGACTGAATGGTCATTTGTGCATTCCAGAGTCCAACCCAGACTTGAAGGAAAAGATACTTACCTACCTTGTCTTGTCTTCTAGTTTCAATTAGCAAACAAGACTCCATAATTTCCTCATCAATCAACCGAAAAACTAGTCCAATTAAGAGACTTTGGAGCCAAATAATGAAGTCTAATAATCAAAAAACAAGTCATAAAATAATGTCATGTGACATGCCAATTATTTCCAATTTGACTCCTCTCATTCTTGCATTAATACCCTACGTGGGACATCATTCTTTCCTTGCCCATCCCATTGCCGAATTGGTAAGTCTTCAAGCTCTCTCTTTTCTTCTTCCTTTGCTAAGTTAATTTCTTAGAGCTTTAAAGCTCCATTAATGGTGTTCTAAGTTCTAACACCATTTTAATGTAATTTCCTAGTTAAATCTCCTAAGTCTTGAAGCAAGAAATCATCCTAGCAACTTCTACAATTTTCGTCAAGCATAGGTGTTCCAAGGAGGTTCCTAGATTCAACAACAACACAAGGAACAACAAGATCAAGTTAAGGTATATTTTTATGTTGAAAATCCTAGAAAATTACCTTAAGCAATTTTCGAAATTTAAGAGCTTCTAAATCCATATTCTCTTCATTATTTCATGAAGGAAACTTGGATCTACAATCATCCCAAGGTGTATCAAAAATACCTTGTTAAATTCCTAAGGTAAACTCTTGTAAAATTACTACAAATATTATTTATAAACTCTTGTTAGAAGTCTAACAAATAGATCTCCTACATATGTACAAGGAGGCCGAAATACCTTCATCAAAATAGCATTTGGAGAGCTTCGAATTCAAGGAAAAATCAAGTACAAGAATTGTCTTGATTTAAGGGGTAAGTTTATATAAGTAAGGTTTATTAAGTTTAAAGTTTGATTTAAGCTTCAAACTTTGGTATAAAAATTTTGTATAACCTCTAAATAAATTAAGACCGAAAACTATGGGTTATATTGCCAAGAAAATAATTTATAACATGTAAGGTAAGATTATTACCTTAAGATATATATTTGTGTCACAAAAATTAACACTAGTAGAATGTAGTTTTTTGGTAACAACAAAAAATCGTTACCAAAAATCTAAATCGTTACTAATTTGAGTTATTGTAACGACAAAAGTCGTTACACGTGATGGCGTAACTAAAGATCAATTTATTTATTGTAACGACTTTTATTCGTTACTAAAAATTATATCGTTACTAAAAATATGATTTTGTAACTAATATATCGTTACTGTAGTCTCAATTTTTTTAAAATCTTTAATGCTATCTTTGGTAACAAAATACTTGTTACTAATAACAACTATGGTAACGATTTTAAATCGTTATCGGAACCTTTGTAACAAAAAATATGATTTCTACTAGTGTAAATATGTTACACAAATAACTAAACCGAATGGTCTAGGGATTTAATGTTCTATTTTAAGTTTATAATCATTCTAAGTCATTAGTATAATTTTTAGAAGTGTTATATGGCTTATATACATTTATATATACATATTATAAAGTTTAAATCAAGTTTTAAAACCATATGATAAAATATAACTAAAGCCGAGAGCAATATGTGATGTTTGGTGAATTTTGAAATATATATAAGTGTATTAACTTATATTATAAATTTTGGGAATATTAAAAATAGCTACAAGTATTTAAATGGCTATTTTAATAAGTTATGTGGCTAAAATGTAAATTTTGAATAGTTTAGTGTATAAAATAATTGCCGAGAACATAAGGGTGATTTGGCATAATTATGATATAATATAAGGTAGGAATTAATATTAAGAATTTTGGTGAATTTAAATAAGTGTTTAAGTGTTTAAATAACATTTTATAAAGTTTTGGGGCTATTTTGTAATTATTGGCAAGTTTAGAGTGTAACCGAGAATATATATGATTTTATGGGTATATTAAAGTATTAACTATGAAATTAAGTCTTGGTCAAAGTGTTGACCAAAAACTTTGGATTAAAATGATTTATGACATGAAATATTAAGTTTATAAAAGTTTTGGGATGAATATGTAATTTATAAAAGTACATGTAAAAACCGAATTGAATAGGGGCGGAAATGTATTTTTCAAAATATGGGTCTTTTCGGTAATTAAGAAGGATTAAATGTTAAAACTATAGTTTATAAGTTAATATGTAACATATGTAAAGTGTTAAGGGTTAAAATGTAAATATAAGGAATTTATTTGATGAAAACCAAAAGTACATGTGGTTGTTTAATAATTTACGAAAGTTGTGTGCCCATTATATAAATACCGAAAGTAAATGTGGTGGAATTGTAATTTATAAAGATTAGAATATTTATTTGGTAATTACCGAAATGATTAAGTGGTTAATTAATAAATTATAAAAGTTATATGGTTATTTGGTAATTTATAAAAGTTGTTTGGTACAAAATATAAATACCGAATTATTATGGTTGGTTTTGTAATTTAATGAAGAAAGGAATTAAGATTAAGTAATATAATGTATTATGGTATAATATGGGATATAATATAAAGTTTATAAAATAATTGTGGTCATAACAAAAATAATCAAAGGTTATAATATAAAGAGTAAATGGAAACAATTATGAGTATATAATTAATGAGGTAAGGATATACCATATAATGGAAATTCATTATCACATGTGAACTCCACATAAAATAATGAACTGTTAGATTATCTAGAACCACTGTTAAATAACGCGCGGGGCGGGGGGGGAATAAAGTACATACAGAGTTAGTATACACTACAATGACTGTACTGTAATATTTAGTGGACAGTCATATTAATAATACACGTTATTGCATGTATAAATAACAGCGTGCGGGAAAGAATTACTAGAGCAAGAATTGTCAAGCTAGCTGTTATCCCGGTGAACGGTATGTTAATTGTGTGGTCTGAATGTCCTAAGGATTTTCCTAAGGTCCAGACGTTATGTGATAATTGTTTAAGAGCGATATTTGTGATTTTATGTATATGATATTATATACTGTATTGCTCGGCACCACTGCGTTTTATTTATACGCGAACGTCTTATGACTGAAAGTCTATACATTTAAACTGGAAAAGACTAACTGACCTTTAGGTATTGTTAAACCTAACGAATGGTCAACTATTCTAGTCTTAATTCAAATATTGGTTATTGTACCACTGACAAAAGGGCTAACTTGTAAAGAGAGGAATCCAGACTGTTTTGACTTTCTGGTTGCGCATAGTGATCACTACGAGATACTTCAATGGGGAGTAACTCAAGGGAATCCATCAGCCACATTCGGGGATGGCGGAGGGCACTTCCGTTGGTGCACAAGTTCGACCGGATCGGTCAAATTTTATCCAGGGCCATAAGGTCAGCTGGTAACGGTTCCTTTGGAACCCAAGGGACACACTGTCCATTATTGAGTTATTAAGGGTTGTCTTGACATGACGCCTGAGGTGGAATTAATTGGAAAGATTAAGTGGTTGGTTTAAAAGAATAAGGGTCATGTGACCTACTAACAAGTACGGTTAATTAATACGCGTGACTTGTTTGGTTATTGTTTGGGATTATTGGTGTTGATTACCTGGTTGATGTTTATTATGCACTGATGTTGCAGGTGAATTGTTATGTGATTGTTTAATGTTTACAGTTATTACTGTTGCTTTTGTAAACCGGTATTTTATGTAATGAATCTAATATCAAGATGGCTAAAACGACTTAAGGAATCTAGATGATTTAGGACTACATTTAGCATACCAGCATTTCGATTGCTGAGCCCTTCAATGGGCAAAACATTTCAAGTTACTGAAGAAGACACAAGCCGGAGTGCGGGGAACAGGGTAGCTGCTATGTTTAATAAACACCTTCCAGATTTAATATGTACTGTATTTTGGGATTGTTGTACTTAATTAGTTGCTCATTTAGTTTGGATTTGGTCTGTAATAATTAGAGTGCTCAGTATCTGTTCATCACAACGGGAGTAGTGGAAGTGTTGGAAAGAAAGGATGCCTTGTTACTCACAAGGGTGAGTAACGGCGTGTAACACCAAGGTAGATAGTTTTATTTTCCACTGCGAACTTATATTTTATTATGCTACGACTTGCGACGTTAATTCAGGTTTAGGACTAGGGGTGTTACAAAAAGACGATCCAACCATTTTCGTCTATAGATGAATTTAGTCGATTTAATATAGATTTTTTTTACAGGGCTCGATTTTAATGCTTTTGAACAAGTTAATTCTCTTGGGTAACCTCATATAAAGGTCATTATCAATCGACGTGTATAGATAGGTTAACCACATCCGTTAAGTGGAACTTGAGCATTTCTTTGATAGCTAAACTAATCATCTCTCTGAAACTTGTGGCATCTATGTGGGCCTTGTGTTCTCCTTCAATAACATACTGTTACATATAATAATAATTCATAATATTCCACAAAAGTTTCATTATTCACGATATCCCCGATTTTGAAACTCGTTCTCCATATGCCATGAAACAGTATCATAATTCATAATATACCCTTATTTCGTGAAATAACCTTGAATAATGACTATTTTACCCCTGACTTTGCAGATCATGTTTCAAGTTTACAATATGCCATTTTTTTATTCGAGGGCATTTAATGAAAATTTTTAGAATTTTTTTAATATTATATAAATAATTAAAATATATTTTAAAGGGTAGTAAAATTATAAAAAATACTATACTATATTTTCAATTAAAATAAAATTAATAATTCTTAAATTAAACATCTACAAAACTTCAAACAAATGATTTTTTCTTATCTTAGTTTTTTACCATCTAATTATTATAATTCATCTTCATTAAGATAAATTGCAATTGATAATGATTAATATTACAAATAGGAGTACATATAATTGTTTGTAAACAAAATTAATACAATATAAGATGAGATGTTGTATATAAGTTTTTTGAAAGAGGAACACCTAAAATTATACACAACTATCTCATCTTATATTGAATTAATATTTTTTTTATAAATTGATATATGTATAAATCTTATTTATAATATTTAATTATTATCTAATCATAATTATAAATATTTTTAATAAACTGAAAAATGATAATTAGTTAAATAAGGTTAAAATAAGGAGAAGAAAAACAAATTTGTTTAAAGTTATGTGTATGTTTAATTATTTGAGAATTATTAATTATATTTATAATTTTATTACCCTTTTAAATATCTCTATATTACAATTTTATTACCTTTTAAATATATCTATAATTATTTTTATTTTTGTAGAAATTTAATTTTTTTAAATTTCATAAAATGCTCTCAAATAAAAACAGTGATATTGTGAACTTGAAAAATGATCTGCAACGTTAGGGGTAAAATAGTTATTATTCAAGATCATTTCATAAAATAGATATATGTTGTAAATTATGAAACTTTTTCATGTCATATGAAGAACGAGTTTCAAAATCAGGGTATAGTGTAGCATATAGTGAATTTTCCTTATAAAATATTACTAAATTTTATATGTATAATTTTTATTTTATAAACAAAATGTACTCACATGTAACTTAATTTTATTTTTTTGTACTATTTTATTGTCATGTACAAATATTTATACGAAAATATTATATTAATATTTTTTTATTATTTATTTCTAAAGTATAACACTAGTACAAATACATATATCTTGTCACATATTTTTATATTTTTCAACTATAATTTTATTATATACATATTACGATCTAGTTTTGTTTGTATACAGAAGTATTGCTGTGTCATGTTTTACATATATAAACGAAACTAGAAATTTTTTTAAGGAGGGCAAATTTTTTTAATATTAATTAAGATTTTAAGATTAATTTTAGTTTTTGAATTTTATATAATTTTTCAGTATTTATAATTATATTTTTTTAAATTGAATAAGATATAAAAAGTTTATTTTATCTTTTTTTATTTATCATTTTAAAAAACTGGTATACTAAACAATACGTTAGTTCCAATAATATAGAATAATAATTCTAAACTAGTAATTTTTTTTTCTACAAACTTCTTTTAAAAGTTATTTTGAAAAAATTATAATATTATTTTGATTTTCAAAATTTGTAATAAAAGACTAAAAACACATGTATTATAAATAGATGGGTACATGATTACTAAGACTAACATAATCATCAGTCTTATTTTGGACTATAATGCTAATGATATACAATGGTTGTCTAACATATATTTCTTCAATGTTCAACTCTTTTAACGTGTTTCCTTGTTTCAAGGAGATGTTGCAAACATTGCTGACTTATTACTTCAATATTTGATCTTTTAAAAGTCTATCAATTTCCTTAAAATTTCTCTCATCTGACTCAATTGATAATTCATTGCCAAATGTCTAACATATCTTTTCTTCAATGTAAAACTCTTTTAACATGTTTCCTTGTTGCAAGGAGATGTTGCAAACATCGTTGACTTATTACTTCAACAATGCTTAGTCTGTTAAAGTCTATGAGTTTCCTTAAAATTTCTCACTGACTCAATTGATAATTCATTACCCATATGACACTTATAAAGCTAGTATAAATCCTACATCTAGTTCTTAAAGAATATTATCATGGTCAAATAATATTAACACCATGATAACATTACATGATCTCCATATGCACCATAATAAAAACCATAGGCTAAATACTAAGGTATTTGACATTAACATTTTCCCAATTTTTATAGGGCCTGTTCGATATGAGCGTTTAGTTTTAAGCGCCGCTTTTCAAAGAATTGAGGACAAATGTCAAATTGTTATTGGATTTATTTATTATCATGACCCACAAAAATCTGATCACATTCCACATGGCTAACCAGCATTTGCTAGCCAACATTTGCTAACCACGGCTAGATTTATAGAAACGCAGGAATAGCTGCGTTGGTTTTTTTTCTCACCATCAACGAACACAACCATAATGTTGACATAACCATTTGTCCGTCCATTGTGAAAGCTAAATTTCAAGTTATTTTGTTCTTCTTATACCCTTGAATGTTACAACTTTGTTTGTCCTTTAATTTAAAGAAACTTTGGCTTTTGATTTTTTTCTTACTTTTTTTACAATGTATACTCGTTAAATGAAGATGATGTCCCCTTAGAACATGCTTATAATGAGACTAGTTTCAAAATTTCGAACATTGAAGCTGCAGCTGCAGGACTTCAAAGATTGAAGTGCATCTGACAAAAAAAAAAAAAAAGATTGAAGTGCATCTAATATAAAGCCATTAAAATGTAACATCCGTAATGCATTCAGGATATAATCCTTACAAACATCTAATTCACTACAAATTCTTCATCAAATGGGGACCTTATGGATGCCACATAGGATCGATCGTAAGGTCGTTGAAGAACGGGGACCTTCGTGTGAAAAGAAGGATCGATCGGTCACAAAGGATAAATCGAGAGAGGGAGGGAGAGGAGAAAACTTTAAAAATAAACGAGTGGTGGAGGTGGAGACCTGGGGACCAGACAGAAAGGGAAAGGAGGAAGGAAGGGAGAAACTCTGCCAAAGAAAGGGAAAAGAGAGAAGATACTACTATAATGGAAGGAGGGAGGAGGGGAGAGGGGTTGGGTCGGTCCCCCTTGGCATTGAATGTCGACATAACGTAATTCAGTTTTCCGTCCTTCCCAACTTCTTTCTCCTGCTCTCTCTCATCTCATCGTCTCTACTCTAGGTCCTTCGTTTCTACTTTTTCACCTTCCCCATCACTGCGCAACTTCTTTCTCTTTCAGCTAGTTTGGGAAGGAGAGCTGGAAGCCGAATTTGCTGCTATGCTATCCCCATCACTATAAATATCTACTACTCAACTGTAGAGTAGTCGTTTGTAGTGTAAATATTTTTACATATTTCTCTGAAAGTCTCCCGTTTTCGCTGGTTTTCTTTATTGGCCCTCCCTTATTTTGTTTGATTGGTCCTGGCAATTCCTTTGTTTGTATTCGCCATTGAGCGACAGAGAGGAGAGATGGAGCTTGAAAGTGGCGAGATGGGGGCAGAAGGAGCTAGTAGCGCTGAACCTAAAACCCAAGTTCGTCGGATCCTTCTCATCTCTGCTGGCGCCAGTCACTCTGTTGCTCTTCTCTGTAATCTCTCTCAAAAACCCTTTTTTTTCATGTTGACGAAGTTGCATTTTGTTGTTTCAGCAGTGTCATGGGTTTTTGAATGTGCCACTGGGTTCAACAGTTTCGGATCACTGATGGATTCTTCCTTGTTGACTTATGAGCATTTGATGTTCATTTGCTTGCTTGCTTAATTACGGGTATTCAATCAATTGAAAAAATAATCATAACAAACCCCTTTAACTGTCTGTCCATGAAATTTTCGTCGGATCAGTGTATCGAAATTTTCCAATTTACCTCTTCCAACTTGAATGGTGTTGTTGAAATTCGTATTGGGCTACTCTGAAGGCCTTTTTGGTCCCTGGGCGGAGAAGATTAATAATTTGCGTAATGTGTTGTTTGTCTAGCTGAGAATATTGTTTGCTCGGGGACGAGGGGAGGATGGGCAGCTAGGCCTTGGAGATCCTGAGGATCGCTTCTCACCTGTACGATTGAGTGCACTGGATGGCCATGATGTTACTTCTCTCATTTGTGGAGCGGATCACACAATTGCATATTCAGAATCTCGTCTGCAAGTTTACAGTTGGGGATGGTAGGTTGTTTCTTTCACTAATTTCCTTGGTTTGTACGTTGGACTCAACAAATCTGAACCTCAGCTATTTTCTGGAAGTAAATTGTTTGAGATGGTTTCTGTGAATTTTCTTTGAAATGCTATTTGTGCCCATAGTATCCAAAGTAGGAATTGTTTTATTGCGGCCTGGATGGTACACTTTCCAATTTTTCTTGTCCTTTTGCCCTATTTAGTATCTCTGAATCAGTACACTGCCTCAATCATTGCGAAGGGATCAATGTCGAATGTTCCTTTTGTTAAATCAGAACCATGTGTCCTGCTAGAAGCCAAAAGAGGAAGAAAACAGCAGTGGGGCCATGACTCATGTAAAATTTCTAAGCTTGTTCATGTCGGCAAAACAATTCTAGTACGACCATCAATGATGATAAATATATGCTCGTTTATTTGTGGCTAAAGCTTTGAGTAGGATTAGAACAACTGTCTTCATCCCTTGATTGATGTAATGATGCAGTCTATTTGAATTTTGTTTGACCAGTTCATCATCACAGTTTCCTCATTGTAATGTTGATCGGTTTATGAAGCTTAATATTGTTGTTACATAGCAGATTGGTTTATGGGTATTTTATTGTTTACAGGGTGATTTTGGAAGGCTGGGTCATGGTAACTCAAGTGATTTATTCGCTCCTCTGCCAATCAGAGCACTGGATGGTGTGCGAATAAAGCAAATTGCTTGTGGTGACAGCCATTGTTTGGCTGTAACTACTGAAGGAGAAGTTGCCAGGTAGGCTCTGTGCATCTGCAGCCTTTGATCCTCTCCTCCAATGTTGTTAACCCTTTTAGATTCGATGTCTGAGTTTTGTAATGCTGTTTGGCTGAGCTTGACTGACCTGGCAATTCATAAATATTATGTTTTTCTTTATTCATTGTTCGTATTAAGCTTTAATGTTTCCCTCATTGTCTATTGTACGACATTTTCTGATTTTTTAATCTGATATAATTACTCCCTCCATCCACAGTTGTCTTTAATGTTTGCTATTGGCTCGTTTTTACACTTCAGTATTTAATATATAAGATAAGTTAATTTCCTCAATCTAAGTTTTGTAATGGATTCCTTAATAGACAAAGAACATATCTCGAAACTTTAATGAAATTAACTTATCTTATATGTGAAACTGTTAAAGTGAAAAACCATACAAAAAGGTAACAGGACACTCATGTATGGATGAAGAGAGTACTAGGTTGGGGTTGCTACTGCCATCTTATATTGATAGTTGTTCATGTAAAACTGAAACCAGAAAACTGAACAGTACGGCGAAAAACCAATCCAGAAATCTTGTTAACCATATTGGTAAATTAAAGTGGTTTTGGTTGATGGTCTTCAGTAAACTGGGTTAACTGATAAATAGGGATGTCACTGATCTGGTTTGGGTTGGGTGCAGTATCACCTGCTTCCCTTAGCTGGGTCTATCCATTAGTATGTTATTCACGGGTGATTGAGGTGCATCAGATTATAATCGGGTGGTAATTTTTCTTGTACCCCAGTAAATCCACAATCTACAATTTCCGTCATAAGTCATAGTTACATACAAAATTATCACTTACTGTCAATCACAATAAAACTACACCAACACCGTTTGTTCTCCCTAACTAACTTCTTCACGTAAATCACATAAAATTCATCCCTTCTTCATCTCACTATCAAAGAAACAATGAAAAAACATCCGGATTAAAGCTCATTAAATTACAAATATCATCAAAACTTTTAGGTAACCTATATTGTCTTACCAAATCTAAATCAACAATTTCACCCCCGAGTCTCGAGATCCTTTTTATGATCTTCCAAGGTAGTAATGCAAGCTTCAATAGGTTCAACAGAGATACCTGTTTTCAAATTAATAAGAAACACAAGTTTTTCAACTTAAAGTAATTAAACATGTTCGTAATGGCTGGTGGGCCGGGTGATAAACAGTTAATGGGTTAAAAATTCTCTCTCAGATCCGACATGAATCCATCAACCGCTTCATCTTTCTCCTGCATTTCACCCATACATTTCGGGTATTTGTCTCTTTTTAAAAATAATTCGGATGGGCCGGCTATTCACCATCCATTGGATATTGCCATCCCTACCGCTAACTGGCTAAAACATTTTGCATTTTTTTCTTTCTATTGAATACTAGTTAATGGTTGTCCCTATTTCTGTTTGATTTGTACTTGTATTATCGAATGTCAGATGAGAGAAGAGGAGGCTGGTACCTAAGTTTAGGGCGGTTGTAAGATTAATATACTATTTGCTACTGTCGATTTGTTTCCAAGAACAGTAGATATTGTAGTCATACTCGTAAATACTTGACGGGTAGCTAGTTGCTGTTACTGTGAAATTTTTAAACACTCTAATTGTGCTCATAATGGTCTGATGTGGATCCAGTCTTCTCACAAATTTGACTTTTATTCCACCTACTATCTGTTTTTGCTTCAACGCTAAACTCCTCCAAACACTTCACGAGATAAATGATTTCCCATGTTTTTTGTTTTTTATTTAAAAGAATCAAATTTGAGGTTCACTCCCTGTGAGCCGCGTCAGATGGAACAGTAATGGTTTTGCTGTACGGATGCCTGTTTAACTGAACTGGTATTCACATTCTTGTTGTTTTAAGCAGTTTTCTGTGTTTCTTCTGTTGTTGTGAAATATTAAATAAGTTGGGGGCGGAACCAGAATGGCCAGCTTGGCCTTGGGACAACTGAAGACTCTCCCGTGCCTCAAAAACTACTTGGCTTCCAAGTGAGTTGCTTTTTTATACTCATCCACAATCTGTAGCCCTCCTGTCAGATGAATCTGTTATTGACATAAATGGTTGGTTGGTGTTTGTTTTTAATGTTGTCATCAGGGCGTCTCTGTTAAAATGGTTGCTGCGGGTGCTGAACACAGTGCTGCTATAACTGAGGATGGTCAGCTGTATGGGTGGGGATGGGGCCGATATGGGAACTTGGGTTTGGGTGATAGAAATGATCGTCTGATTCCCGAGAGAGTTTCATCTCTTGATGTATACAAATGCTTTACAATTTTTGTCTTTTCCCTTATTTTTCGTTGGTCATATCTTGTTTTATAAGGAGAGTGCTGATACCAAGTTATGATCTTTTTATTGCACTACTTGAAGTCCAAGGGAGAAAAGATGATACTAGTTGCGTGTGGATGGAGACACACAATTTCAGTCACTGCAGAGGGTGTTTTGTATACATATGGTTGGAGTAAGTATGGCCAACTTGGACATGGCGATAATGAAGACCACCTTGTTCCTCATAGGCTAGAGGCTCTAAGTAATCAAAGTGTCTCCCAGGTGGATATTCCTTTGGGTAGCAAATCCATTGCCTGTTAGTTCTTCCTGGTTTTACGAGAAAGGATTTGAAAAAACTGCATCCTCTGCATAGATTGTATAATGTGATATGTAATTACTGTTTGTTTTCTGGATTAATCTCCAGATATCGGGTGGTTGGAGACACACGATGGCAGTGGTTGCTGATGGGACACTATATGGATGGGGATGGAATAAGGTTTGCCAAATACCACTTGCTGTTCTTTTTGAATTTTAATTAAGGGAAATTTCACGATATACCCCTGAGGTTTGAGTGAATTTTACAAGATACCCCTGAGGTTTCATTTTTATTACAAGATACCCCTGAGGTTTCATTTTTATTACAAGATACCCCTGAGGTTTCATTTTTACTATAAGATACCCCTGAGGTTTCATTTTCATTATGATATACCCCTGAAGTTTCAATTTTATTACGAGATGTCCCTCAATTAGATTTCTCATTTTACCCTCGCACCATATGCCCCTGATAGCCTCAGGGATATACCGTCAAAGTTTCGTTAGAATTTAAACTTAAATAAAATGCTAAAAAAATTAAAGTTAATATAAATTTGACATCAATATCAAAAAATGAATATAATTAAATAAACAAAAAACAAAAAATTTAATAAATGGAAATGACTAAAAATTAAAATTAAATTATTTTGAAAAATAAACATAACTTGTTAGGGAAGTTACCTAGATATTTGACAAAAATCTAAAAAATATATAACAGTAATATCAAGAATATTAAAAGCAACAGTTTCATATAATACATAGTAAAAATAATCATTTTAAATTAGAAAATAAAGTATAAAAACTATAAAATATGATCATTTCTCTTGTGATTATTGATATCAAGTAATATATTTGTTAATAAACTCATACTATAATTAATAAAATTATTTAATAATTTCTTGTATTTAATATAATTGTTATAAAAAAATTATGATTTTAAGTCACCGCTACAATATTTTTTAAATAATGTAACAATATAAGTTTTCTAAATAGATTATTTTATGTGTTGTTTAATTATTGCTATTTATTTTAAATTTTTATGATTCAAATTTTTTATACTTTTATTTATGTTTTTTAAATTGAATTAAAATTTTAATTGATCTTTAATTTTTATGTGCATTTTGTTCATATTTTAAATTTAAAAAAATTGACCATAAATCTGTGAGGTTATTGCAGAGCATATGGTGCGAGGATAAAATTAGGATATGAAAAATATAATATATCAGAATCTGAACAGAGGGGTATCTCGTAAAAAAATTGAAACCTCAGGGGTATATCGTAACGAAAATGATACCTCAGGGGTATATCGTAAAAAAAATGAAACCACGGGGTATCTCATAATGAAAATGAAACCTCGAGGGTATCTCGTGAAATTCGCTCAAACCTCAGGGGTATCTCATGAAATTTCCCTTTAATTAAAGATGTATGAATGTGATCTTTGTGAAGATAAATTATCTGAATGGATCTGCATACTCTGGTTCGTTACTTGGCTGCTTAACTTATTAAAGCTCTTCATATATTGCAGTTTGGACAGGTGGGCTGTGGTGACAATGATGACCGTTGCTCACCAGTGAAAATTAATTTTCCTCATGACCAGGTTCGTTTTGCACTTTCATTGTTTTATCCCCATGGTTGATGAAACCTCACTTTGCATGCACAGATTGCAAGCGTCTCCGGTTGGACTTGATTTTCCCTTCAAACGATCAAAGCTCTTATTCTGAAATACACTGTTTTTTGTTTATGAGCAGAAAATTATTCAGATGTGTTGTGGGTGGAGGCACACTTTAGCAGTCACCGAGAGGCACAATGTATATTCATGGGGAAGAGGTACAAATGGGCAGCTGGGACATAGAAACTCTTCTGACCGGTGTGATACTTTTTTTATCAGCTAACTTCATCTAAATTTGTTTAGTTCTTTTGCAATCAATACAATCACGGGCAGATCTGATAATTGCAATTTGCAAATGTCATAGGAATGTACCGACAATAATAGAATCCTTGAGTGCTGAAGGATCGACTGGTCAACAATTAGAATCTTCAGGAGCCGATCCCTTATCAGGTTGGGCATGAAATTTACTGGTTTCTTCTCTTATTCATATTCAACAATTGCCTGTTCACTCTTCTTTTTCTTGTAGATAAGTGCCTGTTCACTCTTCTGATTTCGATTTTCCTCTAATTTCCAATCAAGCAGGGAGGAGTTGGGTGCCACCTCCATCTGATAGATATGCAATTGTTCCGGATGAAACTGTAAGTATTATGGCTATATCTTGGAATGTTTGCTTTTCAGATTCTTTTCCTGGGCTGCTAGTCCAATCAGTTAGGGAGGCTACTTAAATTATTGAAGAGCAGAACTCAGTAGTGTAAAAACAGGAAAAAGATAATGTTGGGATGCTAATTAACAATATTGTGCAGGTGAAAGTACAACCCGGAACAGTGCCGTTAGGTGGAGATGCGAGTGTACCAGAGAATGATGTAAAAAGAATGCGTGTTGTTTGATTAAATTCACGTTCAACGTTGCGAAGAAGGGTGAAAAACAACAGCAGCAGAAGAACGGCTTACCATGTTAAAGGCCCAAGTAAGCAGGAGGTTTTATCTCAACTGAGCCTTTATTGCTACTGGCATTACCAAATTTTTGTATGTGATTTCATGGAATGTGTACTATGTGAGATGATAATATGTAAGTATGTATGAAGACATGAACGTATTAATGTTATGTATGCATTAGTAATGCCAGTTCCACCGTGGAACTCTTCTTTCAAATTCTTGTCGTTCTGAGGGGTGCGCAAAGACGGTTGTTTCCTTCTGATGTCTGCGGCTTTGGGAAATAGCTTTTTTTTTTCCTTCATGTCAGCAGTCTGTTTTCTTCTATTATGTCAAGCATGAATTCTTACGGGAAACCAGGGATGAATCTAAAGAGACTGCTGGTCTGGCGGCCGTGGATTGGGTGGCGGGCACAGAGGTCACCATGGTGGAGCTGGCCACTCTAGGACCAGTTTCTTCATTTTGTCTCCCGCTCTACAGATGTCAATATCTGAGTTTTTGATATAAAGCATGTGTTAGTTTTGAGCTGAAATGAACACTCAGCTGAGGTTATGCATGTGATGTGATGTGAGCAAAATCCCATGACCGTTTAACTGCACTGCGCTTTAAATGTGGATCGTTAGGGAGCGCTTTGCTTGGGTTAGCAAAATGGCAAACCTTAAATTAATGTTTATTCGGACGTATATAGAAATGAACATGAATTAAATATACTAATCTAATTGAAATTTCGGTTTATGAGCTTGAAGAAAAATCAAATTCATTACGTTTCAATAAGCTGCATTTTAAATGTACATGAAGAAATAATTGATGTGTTTTTGATAAATTTTTGTTAGTTTTTTTGTTTACATTTTAATTGTAGTAGTGTGCAACTACAAATTATATTTACTCTATTTATACATGTTTTAAATTATACTCCTTATGGCTTCATGACATACCAGTTCCATGTCGTGACATTTTGAGAGTTTTATGGTCCCATAACTATGCTAGGCAGTCATATGGAAAATATGCAAAATGTAACATTGATGTAGAAAATTATTGTGCTGTGTTGGAGGCTCTGGTTTGTCCGATGTCAGCTTTAGTATGATAGGGCACAACCATTCAACTACGGATAGACCAAGCTATGTCTTTCCTTGAGACTGCTTCTCCAGTGATATCAGCTAGCATTCAACCCATCAAGTTGTTGGTAGCACCTCAAAGGAGGACTCTAGTTTAAGAGTAGTCCCGTCAAGGCTCAACCGGCACTATTCTGGCAGCTGGTACAGTGAACGACTTCATCTCTAGGCCATCACAAATTATAGAGGTAAAAACAATCAAGTTTGGTCTAGATATTGCTATGAAGCTAGAAATCTCTACTCTTCATCTCTTCTCAAACTGTCTTGCAAATATTCATTCCCTTAGAGCAACCACAGCAATAGACATTAAGAAACTTTCTTAGATATATTATTATATTAGCTCTCCTCACACTCTCTCCCTAAGGGGTTTTGTGTCAGTAAGAAGTGTTCCTTAGCTAAGGAATGCAGAGTGACTCTCTTTCCTCCACTTCATCATTTCTCTTTTTCTTTTTATAACTGTATCAGTAAGCAATGCATAAGAAACTCTACTGCAGTTGCCCTTAGGGTACACGTGAAGTCCGAGTTGATGTTGGTTTTTTATTAAAGGACACCAAATCCTTAGCGTCCTCCTTGAGGTTAATCCGCCGGTCTTATGTTCCTAGAACCAAAAATCTAGAGGCTCACATTTTAGCTACCCTAGGGAGGAAACAAAATCTTCAAGGAATGCAGTATGATGATTTTCCATCCTGTATCTCAAATCTCATTCGTTAATATATGATGAATTTGAATTAAAAAAAAATGTATCTTAAAGCCAAATTAAGGTATCTCAAAGCCAATTTGGTGAGTTTATTACTTAAATTGTGTAGCCATTAGGGTGTCCGATTCTAGTATCTACAATTAAAATATGTTGTGTCAAAATGAAGAGTAAAATAGGCCTAGTTGCGCCTAAATTGTGATATACAGGCTCATTTCATTATAAATAGTGTATATGCTCTTAACACGAGGTTGCCAACAAAAGAACCTACTTAACTTTCTCAAAAAAAAAATCTACTTAACAATGTGTTGAAAACCAAATGAAGAGATGACAAATGCAAAATCGTAAAATAACCCTCTTAAGAAGTGGCCTGGCTGTTCGAAATCAGGAGAGGTGAGTCAACTGGATTTGATGAAGTAGTTTTGGAAAATTATATCCCCACCCATGATGTTTGAAAAATTATATGCCATACCTATAAGGAGTTTAAAATTATTTTCCACATCCATATGTTTTCTCCCGTTTTAAATTCGGTAAATTAGTTTTTTTCTAATTTTGTTGAATTTAGAAGATGTTTAAACGATATTTGAAATTGATGAATCTTTACATGGACGATGCTAAAATGTTATTTTTGGTTCTATGTCAAATTCAAACTTTTTTAAGCTCACATGTGAAGAGACCCAATGAAAACACATTCAGAGTAAGCTTTTTTTAAGGGACTCTACGCATAAATTGTTTTTTTTTTCTAATTTCCGTTCAATTTAGGGGATGCTTAAATGTTGTCTGAAATTAATAAGCTTTACATGGATGATGCTAAAGTGTTATATTTTGGTCCTATGCTAAGTCCATAGTTTTTAACCTCACGTGTGACCTGTGACCCAATGAAAACACGTTCAAAGTAAGTTTTTTTGGATTTAGCATAGGACCAAAATATAACACTTTAGCATCATCCATGTAAAGTTTCATTAATTTCAAACAACATTTAAGCATCCCCTAAATCAAACAAAAATTAGAGAAACCCAACTTGTGTCAGAATCCGTAAAAAAAAATTCCTCTAAACACGTTTTATTGGGTTTCACATGCCACATCTGAGCTTTAAAAACTTTAGAATTGACATATGACCAAAATATAACACTTTAGTGTCATTCGTGCAAAATTTCGTCACTTTTTAGACAAGTATCTACTTAATTAAACTAAAGTTAGAAAAAACCAACTTGCCCATCAAATTAGAAAAGTTAACGGAAGCAAAACGGGGGAAACAATATGGATGAAGAAAATAATTTTTGAAACCTCGTGCGTAGAATGTGTAATTTCGTCAAACATCATGGATGAGCATATAATTTTTTTCAATTGTTTTTACTGATAAAAAATTGAAATTCACCCACCTATATTTTACAAAATATAAGTTAAAAAGTATAATTTTTGAATTATTCACATGAGTCCAAACTCTTCAAAGTCATATTAGCCATTGATATAAACCTGTAATTCGGGTCACTCGGTTCAGGTCGGTTCTGGTTAATTTGCAGATATTCACTATTCGGTTCGGTTCGGATTGGGTTGGGTTATCTGGTTAAAATTAAATTTCTGGTGACTTCAGTTTGGTTGATTTCGGGTTCGGGTGCTTTCGATTTGGGTTAGCCTTTGCATTTTTTGGTTTTTTCGGATTATAAGTCAAATTTGGGTGACTTACCGCGTTATGCTTAATTGACAAAAATTTTAAAGTACAAATTTAAGCAACCTTTGTACCTTGTATTGATTATCATATTTGGATCGAAATTCTCTTAATATAGTGTTACTCTTGATGAAGATTGCTATTGTGTATTGGTTGGTTATACATAACAAATTGGATGACAATATTTTTAATATTAATTTTTAACTATAGATTTATTAATTGTATCGACCAAGTATAAATTTAAAATTTGGTGAATCAATGGTCAATATTTGGCACTCGACGCCGAGTCTATCCCCCACGCCTGACGCTGTGCCTGTGCCTCCCGCCATCCTGCACCCGTCACCCCATGCGTGTCCTGCGTCAGCGCAAGTCATCTCAAGCGAGCATCGCGCGCCCATGCCAATCCATCACCACCTTGTGCCTGTGCCCTTATGCACCTGTCATCACCTCGTGTCCATGACTTCATGTTGTGTGTGCGCCACCGATTACCATCTCACGTGCGCGCCTCGTGCAGGCGTCCTCTAGTAGCTTATTGCATGGGAGTCCCCTTATCTTCTTATTTTGTCAAATTTTTTACCCCTAATTTAATTTAATTATTCATACAAATATATTTACACGAGATGTAAGTTTTGTAATCTTTATTCTTTTGTGGTATTAATAAGAAACCTAAGTAGTGATGTGATGATATATACACATACACATTTAAACCATTCCCAAGTTTGATATTGTAATCTTTATTTAAGTAAGGTGTAAGTTTTGTAATCTTTATTCTTCAACATCTACACATCAATCGTGGTTAGTATATTTCTTAACTGAAAAGTTTATACGTTTTATTATTTATACATAATCAAATTGGATGACAATATTTTTAATATTAATTTTAAACAGAAGGATAATGGAAGTTTGTCTAGTTTGATGTGTGGTTTGGGTGAATTTGGTTCGGGTGAATTCAGTTCGAGTCAATTCGGTTCGGGTCAATTCGGTTCGGATGGATTCGGTTCGGGTGGATTCGGGTATATCAAACTTCGGTTTGATTCGGTTTTGGTTTGGTTGGTTCGAATTTTCGGGTCACATCATTCGGTTTAAATTCGGGTTCGGATCAGGTTGGATGAGGTCGGTTTTTCTGATTCAGGTCATCTTTGTCAGGATATTTCTTAATTTTCATAATATTATTAGAGGATACATATATTACTTTTAAGAAAAAAAATATGTATGATTTAACTTAATTTTTTCAAAAGACAATAAATTAATAATTAAGATCTCACTATTTAAATAACTATTTTATTTCCGTAAATGATTTGTTGAAAGCTCACAGAAGCTAATTGACCACTATCTCCTCGTTGATAAAAGCCCCCTTCCTCTAAACCCTCGATTCACTCGGTAGCTGCTGCCCCCACAGAGGAAGAGAGAGAAGGGAGTAGGGAAAAATGGTGTCCTTGAAGCTCCAGAAGCGGCTTGCCGCTAGCGTTCTCAAGTGCGGGAGAGGAAAAGTCTGGCTCGACCCTAATGAGTGCAACGAAATCTCCATGGCTAACTCCCGTAAGCTTTCTCCCTCTCTTAACCTTCTTTTCCCTGCTGTTGGTGTTCGTGATTTTGGTACGAATTGGCTGTATCTTTGGAATCGTAAGGGTTGATGAGTAAATCGATCGAGTTGATAGATACAGGACTAGTCTCCTTTTGTGTAAATAGTCATTTGATGGATGGTGTATTATATGGATACTTTTTTTTTGGGCTTTTCATACATGATTTTACGATTGTTTATGGTATTTAACATTTGAAGTAGGACGACAGACGCATACAGAAGACGATTTTTTCTGCCGTTAACTATAGGTGTAATGGTACACGGATTCGTTTACCTTTCTTGAGATTTCGCTCTGATAGTGCTCGTTTATCTGTTAGATTGCGTGAGGATCTTCTTTGACCTAATTTCGTACTAAGTATATGTGCTTATACTTTTATCGGTTATGAAAGAAAATTTTGCTGATGAATCATGTCATGTTGTGATAATATCTTCAGGCCAGAACATCAGAAAGCTTGTCAAGGATGGTTTCATCATTAGGAAGCCAACCAAGATTCACTCTCGCTCAAGGGCTCGTAGGATGAAGGAAGCCAAGAGAAAGGGCCGTCACTCTGGATATGGTACTTGCACGCTTTCTGTCAATGCCACAGTATTTGTTATTTGGAAAATATTTACTTAATTTAAGCCTTAATCTATGATGATTTTTTTAAGGTAAGAGAAGAGGTACCAGGGAGGCAAGGCTTCCCACCAAGATCCTTTGGATGAGGAGGATGAGGGTTCTCAGGCGTCTCCTCCGCAAGTACAGGGAGGCAAAAAAGATTGACAAGCACATGTATCATGACATGTACATGAAGGTGAAGGGTAATGTGTTCAAGAACAAGAGGGTGCTCATGGAGAGTATCCACAAGTCCAAGGCTGAGAAGGCAAGAGAAAAGACCATTGCCGATCAGTTTGAGGCCAAGCGTGCAAAGAACAAGGCTAGCAGGGAGAGGAAATTGGCAAGGAGAGAAGAGCGTTTTGCTCAGGTAATAAACTTTAGTTGTAGCTTGTCATTGTGATTACAAATTGGCAAGGAAAGAAGTTCGTATTGCTGAGTAACTATTACATGAAGTTTGTTTATGGTTGTAATTACTTGATTTTGTCTTATGAATCATTGCATTAGGGCCCTGGAGAGAAGATACCTGCGCAGCAATCACAGCCTGCAGCTCAGTCTGCGGCGTAAGTACTCTTAGAAACTGTTGTGTTTTTTTGCTCTATGAAAAGGTACCTTACTAAAACATGGTGTTTTCATTTCAGGGCCTCTAAGAAATCAAAGAAGTGAGATGTTTGACCTGGAGCTCGTTATGAGGCTGTCCAGAATTGCTTCTCTTGTCGCTTCTACATTTAGTGACATTCAGTGTAGGTAGAGTCTTATCAATGGATAGTGTTGTGTTTTTGGACAAACGAAGACTTGACCCCGAGATACAGTTATTATTTGGGTTGTTGCGACGTGTTTTCCTTACCAATTGTGCGTTTAGTGCAAGTGGTTTTTATCATCTATACTAATTGCAGCTGAAGATATATCTGTACAAGTACTATTGTTATACTGGAACATTTTGATATTAAAACACTTGGGTAATGGAATCGTAACAAACCGCAGCCTACTGGTAATGGATTCCCCTGACTCCCAAATGTACCTCTGTTAGCGTGCTCTTTATATAGGTCAGTTAGCTGGAAATGACATAATATCGCATGGTATTCTAAGCTCGCCGTCTTATTGCATCATATATTGCTTGTAATAACTATCTGATAAGGTGCAATCAATTGCACTGCAGTGAGCCCTACCTATATGCACAGCACATAATATTCTCGCTTTCTTCACCCTCGACTCTTGATACTCGTATCATCTTCACCCGCCCGGAAAGAAGGTATCAGGATTGTCGTCGGCCTAACCACGTCTTCAAACTTTCTAGGAATCTTAGCCCTCCAGTAAAGTCCCTAATAGTTTTGCCTTTATTTGTCGCCTTGCTCTTATTATATACTTCGACGTTTGCAACAACTTCATTCTGGCACCCGACCAATATCTTAATGCAACTTATAAAACACTTCAGTTGGTAATTCTCCACTTCTCTAAATCCCGTCTCAGTTTTCATGCAGTCAAAATTCTTTATTACCTTCGTAACATATGCACTCAAGGCAAGTCCTCCAGTCCAGCAAAGTGCTTCACAGACACTCTCAATAAGCCTCCATGGAAGTCCAAACTCCGTGTCTCAATTGGTAGACACATCCAGTCACAAGCGAGGGGCCCAAGGAGTGGCTGACCAACCTCACTTTTAGAACCACCAATATAGCAAAATTGCTTCCTTCACCGACACTGTCAGCAATAGTATTTTCTACATTGTTGCCCCCACATTTCTCTCTGAAATAAAAAGGATGACCTTAATTAAAAGCATGTGAAGAAGTTCAAATTCATGATGCAAGCGACAGGTTCTGTGACACTACTTATCCCAGGTGTTTCCAAGCACTTGAAACAAAAACAACTTTCTAGTAATAATGCAAACAAACACTAACCAGTGCAATATCAAAATCTACCCACTATCACCAGCTTTGCCACCCAAAAAAAGAGGAATATAGTGTTAAAATCCCCTCCGACCTCGTTTCTACCAAGCAACTGTCAAGAGTCATTACAAGATTACATAGGCCGCTTTCACAACACAACTTCATTAGTTCCACACGAACGCCGTAGTGGCTTACAGACCTTGAGCCATTGAACTTTGTCCGATAAATGACCTTGTGCCTTCTCAAGAGCCACTATGACGTCCTCCACGCCCAACTGGGGATGTAGAAAGTGTTGGGAAAAATACGGTGCGAGATGGAGACAAGAAAGTTAATAAAACTACCCGAAGAATTGATAGAGATGACACACGATATTTTAACGAGGAAAACCCCTTTAATGTAAAGGGTAAAAACCTCGGGATCGTAAGCACCAATCCAAACCTTCCACTATAACAATAATGGGATTACAATGGTGATCTTCTTCGAATAAATATCGAAGGCTCTAGCTCTCTAATTTTGTAGAAATAACAAAAAGGGAACAAACAAGAATTAGAAAAAGAAACTATAAACTCTTTCTTTTTCCTCTTTGTTTTTCCTCTCCTTTTACTCTCTTTGCACACTTGTGCAACTTGTTTGATCCTCTCCTCAAGTTCTAAATGCTTGAACTTGGATGATGAAAAACAACTCAAGTTATGTGGGTATTTATAGGAAATGAAGTGTGGTAGTGAAGCATTAATTTCAATGTGAAATGAACTTACCAAAGTCATAATAAGTGTGCCACCTACCTTGAACTATTTACCTTCCTTGATTTACATGTGGTTGATTAAATTTTCAACCTTAGTAGGCTACCAACTAGGAGGAAATTTCTAACAAATCTCCCCCTCCGACGAGTTGGGGAGCCATTACTCCAGCTCCATGGCAGCATCTTTCAAACTTAGTGACTGGAATGACCTTGGTCATCATGTCGGACCAGTTATCATCGGTGTGAACCTTCTCTAGATAGACTAGCTTCTTCTCAATTACATCCCGGATCCAGTGATATCGAACATCAATATGCTTTGTCCGAGAATGATAACTTGGATTCTTAGCTAGGTGAATAGCGCTTTGGTTATCACATCGAAGCTCATAGCGTTCTTGCTCATGGCCAAGTTCTTGCATGAAACCCTGCATCCATAACATCTCTTTGCACGCTTCTGTAGCTGCCATATACTCTGCCTCGGTGGTTGACAAAGCAACACATTTCTGAAGTCTCGACTGCCATGAAACAGCTCCCCCTGCAAAGGTAAGCAGGTAACCCGAAGTGGATTTTCGTGAGTCGACATCACCGGCAAGATCTGCATCCGTGTATCCTTATAGCACAGGTTCTCCTCTTCCGAAACACAAACACCTCTTGGTGGTGCCTCGAAGATATCTGAAGATCCACTTAACCGCACTCCAATGATCTTTGTCGGGATTAGATAGAAAGTGACTAACAACTCCGACTGCATGAGCTAGGTCAGGTCGTGTGCACACCATGGCATACATGAGGCTACCCACAGCTGATGGATAGGGAACCTTTTCCATCTCAGCATCTCCTGCTGATGATCTCTGACTTGAACTTAACTTGAAGTGAGAAGCTAATGGTGTACTTACTGGTTTCGCTTTCTCCATGTTGAACCTTTCAAGAACCTTTTCTACATATTGTTCTTGAGATAACCACAATAACTTCTTTGACCGATCTCGAGTGATTTGCATGCCTAGGATCTTCTTTGCTGGTCCTAAATCTTTCATAGCAAAGGATCCACTGAGTGCCTTCTTCAAGGCTGCTATTTTGGTTGCATCCTGGCCAATCACGAGCATATCACCTATATAAAGAAGTAGAATGATGAAGTCACCAGTTGAATACCTCTTAATGAACACGCAATGGTCGGTGACTGTCTTCTTGAAATTGTGTGTGATCATCAAAGACTCAAACTTTCGATACCATTGTCTTGGTGCTTGTTTCAAACCATAAAGGCTTTTGTTAAGCCTACATACCAAGTGTTCTTTCCCAGGGACTTCAAAACCTTCTGGTTGATCCATGTATATCTCTTCCTCTAGATCACCCTGAAGGAACGCCGTCTTCACATCCATTTGCTCAATCTCTAGGTCTAAGCAAGTAGCTAAACCGAGTACTACTCGAATAGATGAATGTTTTACCACTGGCGAGAATATCTCCTCGAAGTCTATCCCTTTCTTTTGGCTGAATCCCTTCACCACTAACCTGGCTTTATATCTTGGTTTCGAACCATTGTCTTCAGTCTTCAGGCGATATACCCATCTATTCTTCAGCGCTCATCTACCTTTGGGTAACTCCACCAGCTCATATGTCTGATTCTCCTGCAAGGATTGTATCTCCTCTTGCATGGCTTTCATCCAATCAGCATTGTGCTCGTCAGCAATTGCTTCCTCAAAAGATTCTGGCTCGCCTTCATCTGTAAGTGTCACATACTCATCAGATGGATATCTTGAGGTAGACCGTCTCTCTCTGGTGGATCGTCTCAACTGAGGCTCCTCGGGAGATACATGCTCGGCAGGTTCATCATGGGTTTGGGTTGGATCAGTCCCCTCGCCACCATGTTCTACCGGTGGAGTCTCATGATCAGCTTCTCTTCCGGACTTTGATCATGCCTATGAATGATTTGGAGAGGATCCACACTGGGGTGTCCGATGCTGCTTGTGGTTTTATCTGCTTGCTCTTGATCCTTGATTGTCTGGTCTTCAAAGAAGACAACATCTCTACTTCTGACAATCTTCTTTTCCTTTGGATCCCATAACCGGTATCCCATTTCATCCTTTGGTGAACCAAGATATATACATTCCTTGGTCTTAGCATCCAACTTTGAGCGTTCATCTCTTGGAATATGAACAAATGCTCGACATCCAAACACTTTGAAGTTGTTGTAATTCACTTTCTTCCCAGACCATATCTCATCAGGAATATCTCCTGATAATGGAACTGACGGTGAGCAGTTAATGATGTCTATCGCCGTCTTTACTGCTTCACCCCAGAAGTACTTGGGCAATTTGGCGTGAGATAGCATGCATCGAACCCTTTCAACAATCGTCTGGTTCATGCGCTCTGCCAAACCATTCAGCTGCGGGGTCTTTGGTGGTGTCTTCTCGAGCCTAATACCAAGGCTTCTACAATGAGCATCAAAGGGGCCGCGATATTCTCCCTCGTTGTCAGCACGAACACATTTCAGCTTTTTACTCGTCTCACGCTCCACCTTGGCGTGGAATTCCTTAAAGGCATCAAGTACCTGATCCTTTGATTTCAATAGGTATAACCATACCTTCCTTGAGTGGTCGTCAATGAAAGTGACAAAATATAATGCACCACCCAGCGATTTCTCTGTCATAGAGCATACATCAGTGTGCACCAAGTCAAGTATATCTTTTCTCCTATTCGGCTTGCTGGAAGTGTGGAAGGCAACTTTGTGTTGTTTACCAGCCAAACAATCAGTGCATGGTTTCAAAGTTTCACCTTTAACATCAGGGAGTAGCTGCTTGTGGGCGAGGATTTGTAATCCCTTCTCACCCATGTGTCCGAGTCGCCTATGCCACAACTCCATATCTGCACCACTGCAAGCTACATTAGTCTCCCCCTTGCCAACCTTACGTCCATGACATAAAGAGAGTCTTGCTTTTGCGCACGGGCCAATATTAAATTGCCCATAGCAAGCTTCCATTTTCCACCTCCAAAACTACTGGTCATATTTCCGTCATCGAGTTTTCCGACTGAGATGAGATTTAGACGCATGTCGGGGACATGTCTCACCTCCTTTAGTGTCAACTTGCAGCCTGTACTGGTCAACATCTCGACGTCTCCTTTGCCGATGATCTTGCTTCTTCCTTCGTTTCCCATCCTCACTATGCCAAAGTCACCGCTTCGGTAGTTTGAGAATAGTGCTCGATTTGGGGAAACATGGAAGGATGCTCCAGAGTCAATTAGCCATGTACAATCTCCAAGGGCTATATTTAATGTCTCATCAATTTTGGTGATGAAAACCTCTCCATCCTCCCTGGCGACCACTGCGGTTGTTGGTCTTTTCTCGGCCTTATCTTGACTGGCATCGCCTGCTTTCTGATCTCGAATGAACTTACGGCATTCGGATTTATTGTAGCCCGGCTTTCCACAGTAATAACATGTGAATCGGATTCTCGACTTGGATCTCCCCCTGGATCGGTTGCCCTTTTGTCCTTGACCTTTGGGATATTCCTTGTTCCTGCCGCGATTTTCAGCAACATTTGCCTTGGTCTGCACTGTGGAGAAGCCACACTCTTTTCTTCTAGCCTCTTCATTCATGAGACTGTCAGTGACCGTGTCTAATGTAATTTTCCCATCGGGGGTTGAGTTGCTGAGGGTGACCACCAATGTCTCCCAGCTCTCAGGAAGAGAACTAAGTAGCAACAACGCTTGTAATTCTTCATCAATCGTCATTGACGCCTTGGATAACTTGTTGACAAGCCCTTTGAAGTTACTCAAGTGCTCGATCATGCTTTGACCATCTTTGTACTCAAGCTTGACCAGCTGTCTGACTAGGAACGCTTTATTGCGTGGTGTCTTTTTTTGAATCATCGATTCCAATTTCTCCCACAAATCATATGCATTGGTGTAGGAAGAAACATGCTCAAATAAACTTTTGTCGATGAATTTTCTGATGGTAGCCACCGTCTTTCGGTTGAGTAATTTCCACTCTTCATCAGTTTTAGTTCCTGCCTTCTCTTTGCTTAAGATCGGCTCGTGCAGATCTTTGCAATATAAATGGTCCTCCATCATGGGCTTCCAGTATGAGAAATTGTCTACCATCAGTTTGATCATGACTCCATCATGAGCAATTAAGTTTTCTTTCTCCATCTCGTTTTGCGGAATCTTGACCAAAACTTTCTTTTCTGATGTGGAAGATCAGCTTAGCTGCAACCACAGAGCATACTAAGAGAGTCTGGCTCTGATACCAGTCTGTTGGGAAAAATACGGTGCGTGATGGAGACAAGAAAGTTAATAAAACTACTCGAAGAATTGATAGAGATGACACACGATATTTTAACGAGGAAAACCCCTTTAATGTAAAGGGTAAAAACCTCGGGATCGTAAGCACCGATCCAAACCTTCCACTATAACAATAATGGGATTACAACGGTGATCTTCTTCGAATAAATATCGAAGGCTCTAGCTCTCAAATTTTGTAGAAATAACAAAAAGGGAACAAACAAGAATTAGAAAAAGAAACTATAAACTCTTTCTTTTTCCTCTTTGTTTTTCCTCTCCTTTTACTCTCTTTGCACACTTGTGCAGCTTGTTTGATCCTCTCCTCAAGTTCTAAATGCTTGAACTTGGATGATGAAAAACAACTCAAGTTATGTGGGTATTTATAGGAAATGAAGTGTGGTAGTGAAGCATTAATTTCAATGTGAAATGAACTTACCAAAGTCATAATAAGTGTGCCACCTACCTTGACTATTTACCTCCCTTGATTTACATGTGGTTGATTAAATTTTCAACCTTAGTAGGCTACCAACTAGGAGGAAATTTCTAACAGAAAGTATTTAACTCGACATAAAAACAGCCAAGTCTATAAGTACTTCATAACGCAGAGAGGAAATGAAACTCAAGAATTTCAGAATTCTATATTTTTTTAAATAACAAATTCAATTTAATAGACAGTTTGATTGTTCGTGCTTTATAATTCTTGTTTAGTGATCACATTAACTCTAGTTTGGGAATTGACAAAGTCAAAATGGTTAGAGAAGGGATTAAAGTGCGAGAATTGTTGTGAAGCATATCAGAATTGGTAGAATTTTGTGATTTTGTGTGTAACAGAGAGAACTCGTGTTGTATAAAGCTTTTCATTAAATCTGTAAAAACATACATGCCTATGCTCTGTACCGTGTATGTATATATATACATTCTAGATTTACAGTAAGATAAAACAGAAAATCTTAAAAGATAAAAACAAACTATCAAAACTGATCTTTACTTATTCTAATGATAATAAGTAAAGTAAGTAAGTAATATGGGCCTAAGTAATTGGGTTAGAAAAACTAAGCCCACTACTACTATTATTATCATTCCAATAGTCCAATAAAGCATGGGAAGCACTAGTGGAAAAACAGCCTTTTTTGGTCCCCCATTGTCAGCGGTTTTTATAATATAGCCAAAATGTGTGTCGGGTTCTAGTTATAACCGCCGAAAATTGGTATAACTAAACCAATTTTCGGCGGTTATAACTAGAAACCGCCAAAAATTCTCTCATCCCGATACACATTTTCGGCGGTTACAATGAACAACCGCCGAAAATTCCCTCACCCGACACACATTTTCGGCGGTTCCAATGAACAACCGTCGAAAATTATCTTCTTTTAACTAAACCCTCGACCCCATTCGTAAACATTTCGAAACACAACATTCTTCCCCTCTGTTGCGCAACCAAAATCGCCCACCACTCACCACCGCCTTCAGCCACGAATTCCGCCACCACCACCACCAGCCCGGAGTGCCACCTTTTTCGCCGTCCACGTCCGCCCCAGTCGCGCCGCCGCCTCATCGTCACTACTGCTGTAAAAATTGATCGAAAAGTTAGAAATTTAGGTCAGTTTTTACAGATTTTTAAGTTTCGATTTGTTGTCAAATTGAACCTTAAGTTGTTGTGAAAAATGTAATTGATGATTGATTTAGGTCCTCTGAGTAATATTTATTTGATTGGTTTGAGTGGAAATACATAATGTGGCCAATTTTAGAAACTATTCTATATGCTCGTAAGGTGTTCGATGAAATGCCTTAGCTAATTTCAACTACTTTTTTTACTATCTTTCTATTGTTTGTGTGAGTTGTTGATAAGTAAACAACCTTGGTGAATTGACGTATCAATTGTACTGTGTACTACACTTATACATTTATGTCGTAGGTCATTAATTTCATTATGAACTTGAATTGACATATCAATTGTACTGTGTTTTCTTCATTTAGATACTACACAAGATTGCCGGTAGTAGTCGCGTCAGCTAGCTCCTCGTCATCTTCACCCACCACCCGCTTTCGCTTGTTCCTCGTCCTTCCAAATATAGGTTAGTTTTATTTTTCTACCTAGATCAATTTCAATTTATCATGCATAATTGTTTGTATAATTTGTTGATTTATATATAATAGTTAGTTGCAGGATAATATATATATATATATATATATATATATATATATATATATATATATATATATATATATATATACACGATAGGATAACCAATACCAACTATATATATATATATATATTATTATATAAATATATATTATAGATATATCACCAAGTAGTATATATTATTATAGATATATAATATAATAGACAATTATATATATATTTTTATATAGAGACTCGCCATGCAAGAACCATATCATTATATGACATTTGCCAAAGATACGTTAATCAATATTATTTTTATTTTTTTTATTTTAGATGTCAGTTAAGTTATTATACATTATAAATACAATAGTGTAGATATTTTTTAATTTTTAGCTCTCATTTGGTGTTTGTAGAATGGACCGTGAATGGATGTACGGTCAGCGAGGGAATTATTTTGAATCAAAAGTGGAAAATGAATTTTTCAAAGCAGCTCTCAATCATCAGAAAAAGATGAACGAGACTCACATTCCCTGTCCATGTGCACAGTGCAAACTTCGCAACAAGTTCCCTAATCTACATACAATCAGATTTCATCTGTCCAGGCGTGGATTTATGCCAAACTATGAGATCTGGTTTTTGCATGGCAAGTCTTTAGAAGCTAGTAGCAAGGTACAAACTTCCACCCAGCCGAACAGTGAACCAAGAATGGTTACCGACGATACTACATTTCCTGATAATGAGTGTGATCAGAGTGACACTGAAATCAACAACGACAGTGAAAAGATTGAACAACTGGACTCTATGCTGCAAGATGTTGAGGATAATTTCATAGACAAGCCGACTTAATATCAAAGATTAATTGACGCATCTGGTCCCCTTTGTTCCCTGGATGCACCAAATTTACAAAGTTGACATCCGTGCTACACTTGTTCAATCTGAAAGCAAGATTTGGCTGGAGTGATAAGAGTTTTACGGCAATACTAGAACTATTCCACGACATGCTTTCAGATGATAACACTCTTCCTACTTCCACTTATGATGCAAAAAAGTTGATGTGTCATATGGGTGTGGAGTACGAAAAGATACACGCATGTCCAAACAGTTGTGTATTATACAGAGGAGAGAATAAACATTTGAATTAGTGTCCAAAATGTCATTTGTCACGCTATAAACAGAAGGACGGCCAATCATCCAATTCTAAGAAAAAAAAGTCCTCCAATAAAAGTCATTTGGTATTTACCCATAATATCAAGGTTCAAACATCTGTTTGCAAATGTCAGGGATGCCCAAAATTTAAGATGGCACGCAGAAGGAAGAAAAAATGATGATAAGCTGAGACATCCAGCTGATTCACCACAGTGGAGGACTATCGATAGAAGATTTGAAGATTTTGCCAGTGATAACCGAAATTTGAGACTCGGCCTATGTACAGATGGGATGAATCCGTATGGTACTCTAAGTTGTCAACACAGCTCTTGGCCTGTTCTATTGGTGATTTACAATCTTCCTTCGTGGTTGTGTATGAAACGAAAATACATAATGTTATCATTGTTGATTTCTGGTCCTAAACAACTTGGACATAATATCGATGTATACCTTGCACCGCTGATTAATGATTTGAAATTGTTATGGAATCAGGGGACAGTGGTTTATGACGGTTACGACAGACAAAACTTCACTCTTCGTGCCATGTTGTTTTGCACAGTGAATGACTTTCCAGCGTACAGGAATTTATCTGGATATACAGTGAAAGGCGCATTTGCTTACCCAATATGTTAGGACAACACTTGTTCTGATCGTGTAAAGTTTTCTGGCAAAACCGTGTACATGTGTCATCGCAGATTTTTGCCATCAGCACACCCGTACCGTAAAAAAGGAAGTTATTCAATGGAAAGACTGAGACACGTGTTGCTCGTATACCTTTAAGTTCTCAAGAGATCTATGAAAAGGTGAAAGACATTGAGAATGTTTTCGGTGTTCCGTCCAACTCTGCCCAAAAAAACATCTGGAAAAATGTTCAATATTTTGGGAACTTCCGTATTGGAAACATTTATCTGTTAGGCATTGTCTTGATTTTATGCATATTGTCAAAAATATTGGTGAGACTGTTGTTGGGACTTTGCTTAACATACCTGGGAAAACAAAAGACAGAATAAAGGTTCGAAGAGACATGCAAGCTATGGGCATACGTGAGGAGTTGTATCCTCAAGAAAGAGACAAACGAACATATTTACCTCCAGCAGGTTACACTTTGTCTAAGAATGAGAAGATCAGGTTTTGCAAATGTCTTCATTCCCTTAAGGTTCCTACGGGTTATTCATCTAACTGGAAAAGTCTTGTGTCAATGAAGGACTTAAAATTGGTCAGATTGAAATCTCATGATTATCATGTTCTGATGTTGCTTCTCCTTTCTGTTGCCATTCGAGGTATATTGCCGAAGGATGTGCGAAATGCAATTACAAGACTTTTTTTTTTTTAATGCAGTGTGCAATAAAGTCGTGGATGCTGATACACTTTACAGTCTGCAACGTGATGTTGTTGTTACGATTTGTCAACTTGAAATGTATTTTCCACCATCGTTTTTTGACGTCATGGTTCACTTAGTTGTTCACATTGTTAGGGAAATCAAATTATGTGATCCCATATATTTGAGATACATGTATCCGTTTGAGAGATATATGGGAATCTTGAAGGGAAAGATGAAGAATAGATATCGACCTGAAGGGAGTATTATAGAAGGGACAATAACCGAAGAAGTGACAAAATTTTGGAGAATACGATAGACAAACGATCAATGGTGTGTTGTAGGATTGGGCGGAGTTCGTTTGCATGAATTTGGTTTGATTTTCACTTTGTTTTTTCGAATTGTTATTTAGAACATTGTTTAGAATTTTATGGTTAGTTAGATTGTGAAAGATGACCGGTTTGAGTACAATAGTGAATATCTTGGTAGTTTTATATGTATATGGTCATATGTGACCATTTGAAATGTGTTGTATGGTCATTTGTGACCACCTCATCACTATTTTGATTTTTTTGACAATTCGCTTACAAAAAGTGATTGACATCCTCTACAATGTGATGTAAAGAGATGTTTGGATATGTCTGGATGCTGTTTTGATATATTTTACAGGTTTGTTGACATATGTGAGATTGTAAACAAAAACGAAAAAAACGAAAAAAAATATGGCAATTTTTGGCGGTTTTTTCCTTAAGAACCGCCGAAAATTGCCATAATTTTACCAATTTTCGGCGGTTCCTAGTAAGAACTGCCGACAATGTCCATTATTTTCGGCAGTGTTCTCCTTAGAACCGCTGAAATTTTCCAAATGTTTTACCTGCGAAAGCTGTTATTTTCGGCGGTCTTCTCCTTAGGAACCTCCGAAAAAGGTTGTCATTTTCGGTGGTTATGAAACCGCAGAAAATGTGGGAAGATCTTTTTTCAGCGGTGACATTTTCGACGGTTTTAAACCGCCGAAAATGGCCTAAAAGAACTGCCAAAAATGCCTCATTTTCTACTAGTGAGGAAAAATGGAAATATTGGTACATTTCTTTAATGTACTCTTCCTTTGGGGTGGGTGGGGTCATGACTCGTATTGATATGAAAGGAAAGAGGATAGGTAAAAATGAATCTATGGTAGAGGTCATGGTGCGTTTGTATGCAAAAAATGTAATAGTTTTAAGGAATATAAGATTTCCTAAAAACTTTAACTACTCCCAACACAACAGTTGGTTATTTTTTCTTTAATATAATTCATTATTATTATTCTCTAAAAAAAACTATCAAATATTAGTTACTTAGCTAATCACGAAGTAATGGTGCTTAATGATTTTTCTTTTAGTTTAGATCACGATGTTAAATAAATTAAGCAGGGTGAAGTTCAAACAAGTGTGAATTTCATGAGACGAACCACGAATACATTTTAAAATACTATTTGACTTATCATTTTTTATCAGTTACACGACCTAGAGCTATCTCCATCTTCTAGTGTGGCTTCAATGTCACATGTCACCCTATTACTGGAGAAATTCAACAAATTGGAGAAATAAAAAAAATAAAATCGAAATAGAATTCACGTGCATCTCCCTTGAGTGTATGTACTTGTTTGGAGAGAGAAACAAAAAAAATTCAAAGTGTTATAACTTATAAAATATAAGTGCAAAAATAAAAAAATTATATTATTGTTCATCATAATTCGTGCTCTTCAAAACAAGATCCATCATGGATATGTTTTGGTAAACTTAAAATTTTGTTTTTAGAAGGAGTATATATTATGTATTTTTGCAGTGAATTTTATTCATTAACAAAAAGTATCTTATTCAATAATAAAATGAATCGTATCCATTAACAAAATGAATCTTCTTTAAGATTTACTTTTCTTAAAATTAAAAATTACTTTTAAAGAAACTAAGGATTCACATTATTTAAAGTGAAAGGTTCACTTTTCTTAAATATAAGATTCATTTTTCTTGAAGATTCGATTAACTTTTCTTCAACGAAATATTCACTTTTGAATAAATGAAAGGTTTATACCGTTCTTGTATAAATTTGTGATAAGATTCACTTATATTAAGCATTTGATTCACTATTTTAAACAAAATATTCACTTTTCTTAAACGAAGGATTCATATTGTTCTCGCATAAGTTTGTGATATGATTCATTATTCTTAAACATAACATTCACTTTTCTTAAGTAAAAGATTCACTTTACTTAAAGATGTGATTCACATTTTTTAAACAAAATATTCACGTTTCAATAAACCCTTAACCACAAACCCTAAATAAATGTTGAGCCAGTGACGACAATATAAAGTATAGAGCAATTTAACAAAAATTACCCTACACCACCCAACCTAAAAACCACCTTAGGAAAGCTAAAATTGTCGAGGGCATTTTTTGGATTTGTAGTGTAGGGTTAACCCTAACCACAAACCCTAAAAAACTGTTGAGTCAGTGACAACAATATAAAATGTAGAACTAATGCAAAAAAGATTACCATACCCCCCCCCCCAAACACCCTAAAAACTACCATAGGAAAGCTAAAAACATCGAAGGCATTTTTAGGGTTTGTAGTGCAGGGTTTAGGGTTCGACATTTTTAGCTTTCTAATGGTAGTTTTAGGTTATAATGACCCTAAACCCTAAGCCACAAACCTTAAAAAACTGTCGAGTAAGTGATGACAATATAAAGTGTAGAACTAATGCCAAAAAGATTACCCTAACCCCTCCCCAAACACCCTAAAAACCACCATAAGAAAGCTAAAAAACATCGAAGGAAGTTTTAGGGTTTGTAGTGCAGGGTTTAGGTTCGGTTTTTAACAATCTTTGATTCACTTCTCTCAAACCTCTTATTCAATTTAGTTAAACAATCTTTGTTTACAAAATTCTTTTATAGCATTTTTTTTACTTTTATAACACTAGATTCATTTTACTTAAACATAAGATTCACTTCTATGACACTATTGATTCATTTTAGGTAAACATAAGATTAACTTCTGTAACACATCACAATGTAAGACATAAAATTTAAAGTTTACCAAAATATGTTCATGACGCATCTTGTTTTGAAGAGCACGAATTATGATGAACAATGGTATACATTTTTTTATTTTTGCACTTATATTTTGTAAGTTATAACACTTTGATTTTTTTTTCATACTCACTCAATAAGGGTATGACACATGGCACCAAAAATGGGTGAGTGATGTAATTTTCCTTCTCATTCACGCGTTTGCTTTTGTTGAATTTTTCCCCAAAATTTTCTTATAATGTTATTGCCACCAGTAACATTATGGCATGTGACAGTGGTGCCACCTTCTAATATGAAGCAAGCTCCAGGTTCGAATTCACCTTTTTTATTTGAGGTTAAACAATAGTGGTAAATTTTGTTGAACAACATGAATTAGGGTGAATGAGCATAATATATTAATCAACAAAAACTCATATGACCTTATTCAACCTTTTTTATTTATTCCTGAACAAAATAAATCAGAGGGAAATTTCATAATATATGTTCGGGTATATCCATTTTTTTACAAAATATTTAATAACTTCACAAATCATTATAATATATCTTTCATGTTTATTTTACTTTACAATAAATCACTCTAGTTTATTTTACTCTACATATACCTTTCAGGTTTATTTTACTCTACAATATACAACTATAAGTGTAATGTTATAAATAACCATATTTAGTGGATGTACATCCACACATTCTTTGGTCTACCTTAGACCTTTCATCTTTCACTAGTAGAAAAAAGGCATATTTCAGTGGTTCTTAAGGGTCTATTTCAGCGGTTGTGAACCACCGAAAAAAAATGCTCGCTTAAATCAATAACTAACCATATTTATCTCGGTGTTTGTAAGCTTACAACCGCCGAGATAAACTCTAGGTCGGTCCCTTGGTCGGTCAATGCCAGAATGTTTTTTGGGACCTACCGACCATAGACCATGGGTTGGTCCCACTAGTAGAAAAAATGTTTTTAACCACGGTTATTTTGCCTATATACCACGGTTAGGAACCGTGGTTTATGCTCGCGTCGTATATTTACAAATAGCGATAAACGACGGTTCATAACCGTGGTTTAAAGTAAGCGAAAAAACCACGGTTGGTCGAAACCGTCGTTTAAGACCCCTTCTCCCGCGATATTCATTGACTTTATACCACGGTTGGGAGACGGAACCGTGGTATAAAGTGTGTTATAAATGACGGTTTCGCATAGAACCGTGGTATAAAGTGTGTTATAAATGACGGTTATTCTTATAACCGTGGTATATAGTGTATAAAATCTATAATAAACCACGGTTATACATAAAACCGTGGTTTATAGTCTGTGATTTTTCTTTTCAAATCGCCGGCGATTTAGTGGCGCCGGTAATCTCAACAAAGCACAGACAGAAGAGAATGAAGAGGCCAGAACATGTATGTTCCTTGTTTGCGAATTAGGGTTGCAAAATAATGAGTGAAGTCGCATTATGTTCCTTGTTCATCGGTAGGTTGCAAAATTACCGTGAAAGAGAATGTAGAGGCGTAGACCATGTTCAAAAATTAGTGTAGGTTGCAAAAATTACCGTGAAACAAGAGAAGGAGAGAGGCCGGAGCATGTCCTTGTTCACCGGTTAGGGTTGCAAAAATTACAGTGAGTGGTGATGAAGAGGAAGAGAGATATATAAAAAGAGAATGAATAGTGGCGCAGAGGGTTGCAAAAATTACCGTGAGGAGTTTGGTCCTTGTTCGCCATGGTGGGTTGCAAAAATCACCGTGAGGTTGAAGAGAAGGCGCAGAGCATGTTCCATGTTCGACAGTTTGGGAGTTGTAAAAATGACCGTTAGTTATGAAGGTAGTGGAAGAGAGATATAAAAAGAGAATGAATTAGTGGCGCGTCGTTCAATTTTCAGCGAAAAATATTCCCGCTAAGACAATAAATGGTTCACGGTGTAACCGTCATTTATAATATGGCACGAAGAATAAACCACGGTTCCCAACCGTGGTTTATAGTCAATGAAGAGTGGCGCGTTGTTTAATTTTCAGCGAACAATATTCCCGCTAAGACAATAAATGACGGTTCACGGTGTAACCGTCATTTATAATATGACACGAAGAATAAACCACGGTTGGGAACCGTGGTTTATAGTCAATGAAGAGTGGCGCGCTGTTTAATTTTCAGCGAAAAATTTCCCTATAAGACAATATATGACGGTTCAGCAGATAACCGTCATTTATAATGTAGCATGAATAGAATAAATGACGGTTCAATATACAACCGTGGTTAATAGTCAATTTTTCTTGAATTAAGAGTGGCGCGCCGCTTTCCCGCTAGGAAAATAGACGGTTCACGTGGGAACCGTCATTTATAATGTACCACGAAGAGCATAAATGACGGTTCTGCATAAACCGTTATTTACAGTGTGTCTCAATTAGAATAAATGACGGTTCTACATACAACCGTGGTTTATAATGTTATATACCACGGTTCAGCATAAAACCGTGGTATATAGGCCGTGGTTTAAAACTTTTTTTCTACTAGTGTCCCTGGTTCAGGCGGTTCCATAATACATTCTGGCATTGAGCGAGCAAGAGATCAGCCCATGGACCGACCCAGAGTCTATCTCGACGGTTGTAAGCTAAAAACTGCCGAGATAGGCCCTATTTTTGTATCTATTTCGGCGGTTCTTAGCTTAGAACCGTCAAAATAGCCATTTTTTGTCTTTTCCATTCTAGCTTATATATTCACCATAACACATCAAATGATTCAATCTGATCTATATTATGATATAATATAGTTGCCTCCATAATGGGGCACTCCAGTTACATTCATAAAGTTCTAAAAGTGCCCAATATCAACGGCGCGCCATAATTTGAGAGTAAACAAACCAACAAACACAAAAAACACTTGCATAACAAAGAATAACTAAAGTACACTTCATATATACCAATGCACCATCCACAAATGCATAGAATTGCAATTACATTATCAAAAAAGTACTCAAATCAACTTCATCATCAACAAGTGATTAAATTTGTGCAGACAAACTCTGACCATTCCTCAAGCATCTCAACTATTTGAGTATCTTCATATTCACCACCTTGGAGCAATTGTTTGTAAGCCTTGAAAAAAAAAGAAATTGAACATTAATTTAAAAAATACAAGTCTAACAACATGTAAAGAGCTAATCTAAAACTTTCAAAGAATGTTATATACCTTGTCTAACGAGTATTTTGGTAAAAGGGACGACGCTGCTACTATGTCATACATAAATCTCATGACATAGTATCCACATTCCAAACACCCAGGCTACACTGGGCACTATACATACACACATATTCACAATTATAAACTAGTATTGACATTATCACATAAATTTAGTAATTAAAAATACCTTGACTAGGTTCCAAGGGATATTATTCTTCATTTGTCTTTGCATTGACATGAATGCAACTCTCATTTAACTATATACATCAAATATACAGTTTTAAATACACGTAGTTACATCGGAAGTTTTGAAACAATATTGTTAAGTAATAACAACTGTTGTTTAAGATAACAAACTCACCTCAATATCGTTGTGGCAATCCTCAGTTTCTTGGCACTTTTACCAAGTGAGTCAAATTGTAAGATTCTTGAGTGCTTCATTACCAACACAAGCAATGACTTGTAACACCCCTCTCAATAATGACGTAATAATCACTCACGAGAACAGGAAGTAAATGCGTCTCACAGCGGAAGAAATGACAGTAATAAAACTCACATGGGTGTTACTTGCCATCCCTCGCCCATACGAGTGATGTAGCAATACAACAATTTAACAAATGAAAACATAAGGATACAACCCGCGGTGACAACGAGATACCGCCTACACATTCATCTAAGTCCCAAAATCAACGTCTACAGTGAGCGTTTAGTCATACTCCAAAATACTTACAGCCGACATCAGTAAACAACCTTAATACACAACAAGGTACGTACAGAAATTTCAAAATCCAAAACGTCTTAACTACCCGGCCCCGCACTCCGGCTTCATCCGTGATCAACAACCTGCATAAAGCCATAAAGGCTCAGCGATAAAAGCTGAGTATGCCGAGTCTGGACCCTAATGGTCAATTGGGTCGTATTAACCGTCTTTTTATTAGGTTCGTTACATGCATCACCGGTTTACAGAGTATAGCGGAAATTGTAAAGACGTAATTAAACATGCAACAATCATCTCAGATATACACAGAACAACAACACATCGTATAGTACAATAGCATCGATAAATCACACGCTGTTTTAGTTTCACATCATCACGTATCACAACGCTCGGCCCCCGGGCCCTCACATATCGTTTAATTTGGTTAGCACTGTCGGGAGTCAGTTAGGACAACCCAAAATATATTCACTTGGACAGTAGTCCCACGTACACACAAGGTGCTCACTGCCCTGATCATCCGAAGACTCCGGGACTATTTCACTTTGCCTTTGTAAAGGCATCCATTTAGGTGGCCAAGGGCCTGGTGCCAACGGTAGCACACTCCGCCTGACGATCTATCTAGGTTCGTTCAGGATTAACTAGGGAAAACCCGACACAGGTTAACCCAAGAGATCTCTACGCGCGACCAGCAGCTGGTGACTGTCTGGATTAAGGTTCACATCACTTTCATTCACACTCCACTGTTAACTTCGTTAGTTAGTAATTCAGTTACAATTTTAAATATGGAGAACATCACTTATTAGTTGGCTGCCCTGTGGGTCTTACGCATGCCTAGAATGATTCTAGGTAGTATTTATGTTTGAGTCGAAGCTCTAGAGACCGACAATGTCGTGTCCCGTTCCTAAGTGTTTTACTTAGGTTATAACTATATACTTGTAATACTTAGTGTATTAGGTCAGGCAATGGTAATCACAGTCACACAACTCGTATATGTAGTTTTATATAAGCTGATCTATAGTCGACATAGTATTAGTCCCGTTGGACGTTCGTGCACGTGCATAAATAAATAATGCAATAAACACATATATCCATCATACACATAGACACACATGTTATCAAACAAATCCGAGCCCGAGGAATTCCTTGGGACAACTCGGATCAAACTCCTTTACATACCGTACACCGTGTTTAGGTTCGCGCAGTGTAGACCGCTAAAGCTTTCGAGCGCGCACGTCTGAAGGGCGATCTAGAAATACAAGGAACGCTAAGCGTCAATCCACATGACAGTATGATTCGGTATTTCCGAATAACGTTTGAAATCCCAGTACTATGCCCCCGGATTTCTCAACTGTTACTAGTTAAAGTATCGTTCTCTTAAAAACTCCTTACTCGTCGTGTGAGTTAATATTCGGTTTACATTAGAGTATGAAACCTTACGTTATAAACTTGTGATACTTCGTTTGGGATTTATTTATCATACCAAGGTCATATACTAACCTTAGTATTTTACGTCATTATATACTATAGTTTATGTCTCTATTCTTGACATGTATTTATATATATATATATATATATATATGCGTTTAGCATAACAGTTTTAATAAACTATATATTCTTTTTTTTTACCACATACTATTGTTTAGTGTTACATTTATTTCATGATGTTATATAGTATGATCTTTTACATGTCATTAGACTTTATAACATACGGTTTTGGTAACTTTATGTATGTACCGAAAGTAATATTCACATACGATACACTTGAGCTCCTTTATTATATAATTCTCATTAATCGCAATATAACCTCATAACTTATAATATTTTGTAAGTATCTAATTTTATAATATCAAAACCTTGTAGTAAAATATAACCCAAAGTTTTATAACACTTGCTTAGTTACCGGTAATATATATATATATATATCTCTGATTCTATTTCCTTTCAAACCCCATACTCTCTCAAAAACACCATTTCACCACATTCATCATATATTATAAAATTAAGATTATATCACATCATAACCCCCTCTGTAACTCAATTATACAGAAGGAGCATGTTATCGAAAATCCTGAGATCATGTTGGTGCATCTCTTTTTTTTGTTTCTGTTTGGTTATTTAGTTGATTCCTAAACTTCCAATGGATGTACCAGCCTAGTTCACTCTCTTAGAAGTATTTTGGGTTCATTATTAACTTAATTCCACCCCTTCTAACCCTCTGTAACATGGTTTTACAGAAGGTCATTCATTTCAGAAACAACTGGAAAACTGATGCTTTAAGTTTGGTACCTTGTTCCTCTTCTGTTTTGTTTCTCATTCCTCGATTTGGTTACTTCTTCACTTCCCCCCACATTACCTAGCTACTTAATTCATAGTGTTTATACAGTCTAAATCTCACAGGCACCTGCTTATCCTGAGACAGGAAGGTGCTAAGAACAGAAAAGAAACTGATCCCTATTATCTGTTTTTTTTTCTTCTTTCTGTTTGTTGACAGTTTGGCTTACAGTTTTCTCTCTTTTTTTTCCAAAGTGCTTACACACTTAGTTAAGTTAATTAGAAAGGTTTGAAGCTCTTGCACCAATCAATGCAATCCCCTTATACACTTTGCAACATAGTTAAACAGAAACAACACTCCTGAAACTGCAACTAAAACAGAAACTGACATGTGCTCTCATTGTTTTCTCTGTCTGTTTTCTAGACTGAGCTACACTCCTCCTATCTCTTTGTCCATTTAGTTAATACTTTTTTGAGGTTTTAAGCTTAAGAACAGACCCAAAAAGACATAGATCACAACAAAACAGAAACCTGGGAACTGAACTCGACCATTTGAAACTGGGAAAGAAACTGTCACATCTTCTTCTATTTATGTTTTCTGTTTACAGTCTGACTATCAATTTACCCCATCTTGTTTTAGTTGCCTAGTTATGTGTTTTAATGTAGTTTGGACCACAAAACAACCCAAGGCCACAAGGGCTATGTTCCTGAAAAATCCTTTACACAGAACTTGAAAGCTGAAACAAACTGAAACACTTAAAACTGCTGTTTTTTTTTCTGTCACTTACTAATCTGGTCCTTCAGTTTTCTTTTACCCAAATCATTTAGCTTTCTTGGTTAGGTGTACTCTTATGATTCTATCCTCATAACGAACTCACAGCAACATTACTAACCTCACTGATACATCTCAAAACTGAAACTGAAATACAAACTGATTCACCTTCTTCTATCTCTCTGTTTGTTCATGGTTTTGGGTTTTTAGTTTCCCCCCAGGTTACCTAACTGCTTAATTAATCGTCCTAGCACAGTTTTAACCCTCCAAACAGATCCACCACCATATTGTTTAAGCTTCTGAAAAATTGGTATACAGAAGAGGTCAAAATTGTAGAAATTGAAATCTGAACTGATAAGTTCCCTCATGTTATTTTCTTTCTGTTCTCTAATCTTCAGCCCTGATGTACTAACTAGTTTTCACTTCTGCCTAAATGTTTAATTGTGTTTTAAGTTTATAGATTCACCAAGACAGCATTGCTAGTGCTACTGAAATGCTTATACTTGAACCAAATTTTCAGAAAACAGAAACTAGTACTTGTATTATTTTTTTTCTTGCTTCACGGTTAGTGCATCAGGTTGGGTTCTTAACTCTCCCAAGGTGTTCCTATCCATGCTTGAGTGTGTTAGAATGTTTTAGGTTCATTAACTCACAACACAAGCCAGTTATACAGAAAACACAAAAATCTTAGAACTAAACTGAAGCATCAAAAACCTGATAACTTCTTTCGGTTTCTGAGAGTTCTTAATCCTGGGTTTTCTTTTCAATTTTCCTTCATTGCTAACCTACGTGGTCATGTGTTTTACTGGGGTTTTAAGTTTTTATCTAACCCTTACTACCCTCACATTACCTCCACAAAGTAAGTACACAAACACTGTAGGCTTCACAGCAGTTGAAAACTACACCAGAAAACAAAAGCATAAACTGTTGCATCTGCTTCCCGTCTTTTTTCTTTCTTTTTAGTTGTGATCTGTTTTTATTTTTTTTCTTCAACACAATCACGTTTAGAGACTTAGTCAGGTGTATTCATAAGATTATAAATGTATTAGTAACTCTAGGAAATTTAATATACTGAGGCTACATGCTATAGATTTGGCATGATTATCAGTTTTGACAGTTTTAGCCTTCTTTTTGTTTTTTGATCCTGAATCAGTTTAGGAATTACTCACCAGTCAAGTGACTTGAAAAATCCTCCTTAGCTACACCTTTGGTAGAATATGGAACTCCAGCTCCTTGGTCACTCGACACAGATGAGGAAGGTTTCTCAGAGGTTAGGCTCGGTAAAAATAAAAGAGAGTGCAACAGGTTGTGGAAACTGGTAGACAGTTTACCTTCTAATGCAGTTCAAACCCAAAGGTGTTGCTGTGTTGCAGAGGGATTTTCTTGCCTGATTATCTTTGGGAGAAGGACGTCATGTTATTGCAGGCCAGAAAGACAAGAAGCTTTAGTCATGGAACTCAAGGTTGTAACAGAAACTCAAGAATACAGAAGACTGAACAACCAGTTTTTTTCTTTCTTTCTATTGTTATGATTCATGGCTTACCTACCAGGAGTTCTTAGGGGGAATTGTCTCAGGACCTCCAGAATTCTACCCTTGGTTAGCATACAGTGTTCTTGCACGACAAATGCAGGAACCTGAGGAACTGGATTGAGCAGTCTCGATCAGGACTGAGCAGAGACAAAAAAAAAGCAGAAACAAGAAGAACTGGTTTGGAGTATTACCTTGTGTTGGCCTCGAGAAGGAATGCAACACTTCACGGTTTCAACTTCCAGACAGAGTTATGCAAAGGCTGAGGGGGAAATGAGTTAGGAAATAAGGAAGATTCTTGGTATGAAGACAGAGGTGAATGACAGTGGATGAGCAATTGATAATTACCTCACCTGTGATCAGAACTGAATCGCATTGCTTCAAGCGAGTTCTTGCGTGGAGTAGGCTCAGTTTTGAGTTGGTTAAACTGAGACACTAACTCAAGGGACAAGGACTGGGTGGATTTATCGGTTCACGGTACTTATTGATGACTCCCGTATGCATGCGTGGGAATTTCCAAAAGGCAACCCTGCACAACTCTTACTGAGATCAAGATGGTGCAGGTGGTTGCAAGTTACAAGGGAATGTTATGGGCGATTGAAAAAAAAATAAGTAGATCTGTCGCATGGAAGTTTGGAACAGGACAGGTTTGAGGAATCGAAACAATGAGGAGAAATGTTCTAGTGTTGAGGCGTGTCTGTCTCTATTCTTTCTTTTGTGACTTTAGTAGCTACTTGTTTACATTTGTTGGTATCTATTACCGAATTCGAGCACAGCTCAACCGGTTAAGGCTTCGAGAAGGGTACAAAAGGTCTTGGGTTCGAATCCCGGCTAGAGCATGTTTGCTTTTTTTTTTCAGCCTTATTTATGCCTATTTCTTGTATATATGCGACTGTATTAACATGTCGTATTATTAGTTATATGTATATATATATATATATGCGGCTATTTTGTTATGTCACGTTATAGATTATACCTTTATATGGGTACGACTATTTTATTTGTCGTGTTTTAGTTATATATACAACGTTATAATATTGTAACGTTGTGTATATGTACATATATATATACGTATGTATATAATTACGTGACCGTATTAATATTAAACTGTTCGTTTGTTTGCAAGTTATTACATGCTCATAATAATGTAATATGTTCTCCTTAATTTAAATCTTACGCCATAAGGTTTTACATGCTTGATCGTTTATACCTTAATGTAGTTACTTATATATTTAAATAACGTTTAATTATTTAGGGGTATTTCATGACTAGTGTCGACTGTTCACAAATTACAACAATATATTGAAATCATTAAACAAATAGCACAATTTATAAATAGATTGTAATAAGAGAAATAGTCAAATAGCATACCCTTGATGATATGGTAGCATAATAAATGACTTGTTTGAACATTGAAAGATGGCATTTGTCATATATACTGCACAAGGCCTTTAATGTCACTTGTCATGGTGGTTTTGCAGCACATAGCAGGACACATGAATCCGAAACTATCATTTTGGTAGACTTTGAGCGCCTTATTATGCACATACCTACACCATAAAGACAATGACATCAGTTATTTACTTTTTATTCAAATAACTAATTCATCATCGATCAATGTATTCAAATTATAAAAGGTAGTAGTCACTCACATGACAGCTGACTTGATGATCGACACATTTAACCAATCCCTTGTGAATACCTCTGTGAAATCAGACATATATATCTCAAATCGATGTGCATCTCTTTCCGCAGCTTGATAGTGAAATATGGTCTGGTCATCCTCCACGGTGATTGAATCACTGTGAGGTGATGTCAGCAGCAACACCGAGGGTAGAAGCTTTATATTAGCTGACAAGCCAACCAATATTGTAACACCCCAACTCAATCCAATTGTGGTCTCGCAACTTAACAGCATATATATATACATGTCACAGCGGAATTCTTTACAATCCAGGACCTTGCCACAGTCTGACTACAGAATATACCGAACATTAGTGCAACAATCTTAACCATTTACATATCCTTCTTACACCCCCCTCACATCCTATACATCTTACTAACTCAATTGCCATACGAGTGTACATGCACAACTCGTAGGCCACTCTTAACCCTTAACACTTGTATCCTCTTCTTACTCTCGCGACGGCCGCCCTGATGTTCACCTGTGTAGTAAAAACAGCCCCCAAAGGGGGTCAGCACGAATGCTGGTACGATCCTCTCATGGCCCCCAAGCTAACGTGGCTACGACGACTAATTGTCGATAGCATGGAGGTTGATTAGATGCACAACATATTAGTAAATGCTGTAAACAACAATCCAAATATGAACAATCAAAGTTCACACACAATGAACGACTTAAATGCGTTCCCTTAATTAGAGAGTTAGTTATTTAACTCCTTAAGTAATGTTCCCTCTTAATCTTAGTCCATCCTTATCTCACCTCAATCTTAATCTTATCTTAATCTTAGAAACAACCACCCTTTAATAAGGAGTGGATGTAGCTTATCTTAGTCTTAGTAAAACAAACCATCCTTTATAGAGGAATGGTTGCAACTTATCTTATCCTTACCTTAATCTTAATCTCAACTTAATCTCAGTATACAAACCGTTCCTGGAGGGGAATGGTTGTAGCTTAGTTCGAACCTGGGATTTAGGTGATCCCACCGCACCATCTTAATGCCACCTACTCTGGACGGGAGTCCAGCGCAGCTGAGCCGGCAACCGGCCCTAGGCTACAAGTCCGAAGACAAGTCCTTAATCGGAGGTCGAATCTGCTATAGATAGCGACCCCCTTTCCTTAGCATGCATGACCGGAGATCGGTCCCGGGTTTCCTCACTCAAGTTCCAGTTAGTAGTAATCTCAAGACCCTGTTTGTTGGTTAACCTCTTTCGGTTGATATCGTCCCTTATTAGGGGCGTTCCTCAGTTTCACTCAATTCCTTACTAAACATTGGTTAGTAAGTTCTCACGGTATGTTGTGTTAGTTTTCAAACATCACACAACAATACAATAAATATAATATATTCCGGTTGCATGCTTTATCTTGTTTAGTGAGCACACAAAAACAAATAGCACACAAGCCGAGGGACACCTCGTTAGCAAGCAGGTCACAAAAGAACTGTACCGTTCACCATTGGTCGTTCGGTTGCTTACTCTCTTCCGGAGTCCCAATTCCCAAGTCCTAAAACATTCATTCAGTTTTAGATTGTTAATCACTTAACTTAACTCAACTTACATAACTTACTTACCTTACTTAACCCTTAATGATCCTAACAATTCTTAAGTCTTACAACTTAACCTTACAAACTTAATCTTAAGTGAATCACTTCTCCTCATCACTTATACTTATCCATTCACTTAATTTCATTGTTACCCACCAAACATGTCCTTACTAACCTTATATTATCATTACATATCAATCTCCATCTAGCTCTTCTTAAATTCTTACCAACTTAACCTTAAACACTTAATATCATTTACTTACCCTAATCTCTTAAGTCATTATATGCTTATCTTTCTAATCATCATCACTCCCTAATGTTGGACCACTAAGTCATTGTAATTTAAACTTAATCATATAAGTTAATCACTTCTCATTACACCTCATACTTGTTTACACCTCTTAAGGCCTTTACATGTCACCAAACAAGGCCTAAACATCATCTACTACCATTACCATTCAATCCCCCATCATTAGAAGCCAAAAACAAAAATTTTTCTTTTTCTCTGCACTGGACCGCCCCTCTGGGGCGGTCCCCAGGGGCGGTCCCAACCAGAAGCTAATTTCCTGCACGATTTGCCTGGACCTCCCCACAGGGGCGGTCCCTAGGGGCGGTCCACAGCAGAACCTATTTTCCAAAGTGCTTTTCTCCTCATTTTGAACTCCAAATTCACCCCAATCTTTTCCCACTCATTCCACAATCTTTCCACATGTTTCCTACATGTTTAAACACCTTAAAACATGTACTAAACCTTCCTCAAAAATCACCAAACTTGACACTCAATTTCTTACAAAATTCTTACTTACACTTAACACTTGATTCCTTACACTTCCCTCTTGTGACTTTGCCTAAGACCTCAACTAATCATTATGTTTCTTCACCACCATCTTAACTACTCCTCAAGCATCATTTTGCACACCCATTTGCTTTACTCAAACTTCTCAAAGCCATATATAATCTAGAACATGCTTACATCCTTATAAGTCATTATACCTTACTTTTCCTTCAAACTTTGTACAAGTTTCCTAGCTTCCTTAACCATGGTTTTTGGTGCATAAAACTCACCATTATAACCCCTAGTCCCTCTTAGACATCCCTAGGTCTTCCTAGTACTCAAGAACTCCATAGTTTATCCATTTTCACCAATACAACCCTTAGTGATTACTAGAACATTCCTTAGTCATAAAATCTCCTTAGAACATCTTAAACACTTAGTTTTCTCTCCAAATTTTGACATGGCTTTCTTAGTATATTACTACACCCAACATTTAGTTTTCCACCCTTAATACAATCAAGAACACTCAAGTCCTTAGTACACAATCTTAGCACACAAATTACACCCTCCTAACCTCTAATTCCTCTTAAACAATTCTAAGTCATTCTAATCCTCAAGAACACCGTTGTTAGCTTATTTTCATTCAAATTTTGCCATAGCTCCTCTAGTATATTATCATGCCCATATGCATGGTTTTTCTCATTCAATCATCTCACATCAGCACATCAAACCTTTTTCTCATCATAATTCTCACCCAAACCAACTCATTCATAATAAACTCAATATAGTGCAATAATCTTAAATTGCATAGCACTAAGGCTCTTAAATGACATGGCTCTTAGGCCCTTAAATGACTTAAAACTTAAACACTGAATTTCCCACATATATAAGCTTTCAACCTGCAAATACACTCATCAATCTTATAGTAGTTATAATGCTCTTAAAATCCACCTTAAACTTATATTACTAACTCATTCTCATTAGCTCCTTAGTCACAAGTTCACAAGCTTACTTAAGTTCTTTTTCTTAGGTTATACAACCCAACACAATGTAAGCTCTAAGCCACATTGGTATCCACCTAAACTCATCCCTTAAAACTTAAACCACCATTAGGTAAGCATTTTACCTTGTTTTCTCAAGCTTATCTTAACTTCCTCCTTAGACCTTCCTCTTGCATGAATCTCGGCCACCACTTAAATTCCCCTTGCCAATGTTCTAATCAATATTCAATGACTCATATGAGTACTAAACAGTACACTAACCTCAAGGAATAAAAACCTAGGTTAGGAATGTGTTCTAAGGCATAAAAGTGGATGATTACCTTTGAAGTCTCAAGATAGACTTTGGCATTGAATGAAATAGGACCTCCACTAGTCCTTGGTGAATAAATCAAGCTAGAACAAGGCATAAAAACATAGCCCCATGAGAAGAAATTTTCGGCCATGTAGAAGAAATGATGGAAACATGGTTTTTCTTACATTTTCTTTACCTTAAGAGAATGGAGAAGCTAATGAGCTCTTCAAACTTGATTTTCCTCCATCAATGGAGTTTTCTCATGGCACCAAACTTGAGCTTTGAAGGATTTGAAAAGATAGGAATGAAGGCCTTGATCTAACTAAGAGAAATCTATGCTTACTTTTCGATTTGGAGCAAAGATGAACATTTGGTGAGCAATTGAAGGTGGAGGCACCATGGATGAAGCTCTCACGGTTTTGGAGAAGGGAATAGGTAGTAAAACCGATGGTGAAGGTGGGAAATGAAGAAGAGAGGAGAGAGAGAAGGTATAAGAAGATATTTGTCATTTAAAAGCAAATAGTGAATTTACTCACTTTCCCACCTCTTTCCTTACTTACTAGCACATGTGGTGAGTCACCACTTCAAAAACCGTTCCCCCCTTTAATAATAAGATACTTTTGGTCTTTGTTGACCAACTAATTGACTTAAGTTGATTAAAACTTAAACTAGTCACTATTTGGCACTATTCACTAATCAGTGCACATATTTCTGAAATTTTTGATTTCCCATTGATTTAGACTTCCTAATGTGATACTAATTAGTACACATGTTGATTAAAGAGTAATGATGGACATCTAGCCACTCAAAACTCAATTCCAAGACAATTTCTCAAAAATGTGCTTTAAGACTTCTTAAAGCACATTTTGTGTTTTAACTTGTTTTCAAGCTTTGTTTTCTTTGCTAATTGATTTGAAATGTCCATTAGCATATTACTAAAGTCTTATAATGGTATTTGGGTGCTAGTCAAAGTCACTCCAAGCTTAGAGCACGTTTTTGCCCTGATTGCCCTTAAGGCACTTTCTTGTGTTTTCCTTGGTTTAAATTGTCTACCAATCTTTCTAAGGCATATACTAGCCTTACTACATCATAATTTGATGTTTACTTAGCATACTTAGGTTTGGGGTATTTCAATCTACCCCCCTTAAAAGAACTTTGTCCCCAAAGTTCCCATGCATCTTATCTTATTAGAATACATGTCTTACCTTATTCCTTAGATCATATAGATCATACTTATGTATACTTAAACTCATTGAATCCTTAGATCCACCATATTCTTATTCTTAACTATCACACAACATGCTTAAGCATGTATAGCACTCACAATTCTCCTTGTTTCTTTTGATGATCAAGAACATTCACATAAATTCCAACGTATTCTCCCATGTCACCGGTCCGTAGACAATGGCTCATTCGTCCTCGTCACCATGGGCCAGAATACAAAACACGCTGCTCTCCCCATGTCACCGGTCCGAAGACAAAGGCTCGTGCGTCCTCGACTTCATGGGCGAGACTCAGTAAAAAGGTAATCCTTTTTACGAGGTCATGTGAGGAATAATTCCTCTAGTTAAAAATACAATCAACTCCAATTTCATTTTATCTTAAGGCCTCTATCCTTAGTGTGATTTAATTGTGACCACTGGTAGGGAGTTTCAGGAATCATCCAACCCTGATGTGATCAGCATCAGTGTCGAACTATCCTTCCACTCCAATTTGTGTTCGGTTTCCCTTGATCCCTAGAAAATCAAGTTCCACCTCCCACGTCATTTTCAAACATCAGATAATTCACTCATGTCCAATTTTCTATCTTTTTAGTTCTTCTAATCATAATCAATTCATCTCCAAAGTGTGGACTCATTCCATCTAACATTCCCAATTCATCTCTTAGTAATTACCTCAGACTTAAATTCCTACTAAATTCTATATCAGTCTCATACCATTTCTCACCATCTTATGTCTCATAACTTACTATCTTCTCCCTTATACTCATGTCAAATGATATCTCATAGTGTCATCTTATTCTTATCTCACACCTAGTCTCATATCGACTCATACCTCATATTTCCTTATTTCTTAAGTCTCCTTAATCCTTTTCCTTAATTCTCTTAACTTGTACTCACACCGGAGTTAACAAGACAGATACTTAATATGTATGGCATTCACATCTTCTGTGTGCAATAACCATGATTTATCTCAAAATGTTTGTATAAAACATATTCTCATATTCCTTTGTGTGCTATGCACACCGTAGTTTATGTACTAAGTACTCAAACATACGATAAGCGGTTTTCGCTCTACCCCCCTTAAAATGGATTACGCCCACGTAATCACACCATCACATTCTTGAACATAAGTTCAAGATGTCTAATTCTCACCAAGCATTCTAGCTTCCACGTCATCTATCTCACTTATAATTCGATCAGAAATGACTTAGTCTCTATATCGAGGATTCTTAACGGTACTTATACCGTCTCCTTAACTTAGTTTGGTCTAATCTCAAAGTAGTGGTCTGCTAGCTTCCGCTGCGCGACTCTAATCTCTAGGCTTAATTGTCTCAATGGACACGTGTTATCTTTATATATACACGGCCTTAATGAGTTGTAACTCGTCTATCCATTCTTCTTGAAGATCTTATGTTCATACTCTTAGTGTTTTCTCGAATGTCTAAGTTGTTCTCTCCAACTGACCTTTGGTCTGAGGATAATTCTTAATCTGAAACTACTGCTTATGCTTATTGCGTTTTACAGTTTAATCTCTCACATCACAAGACATATCCAATGTCTGTACTTAACAATCCGTGCTCTTCGCACTTCATAGTCCTTAATTATTTGTTCTCTGATTCCCTTGCGTTGCTGGTTCGACTGAATTCTTCTCTTTGACTGTTTGTGGTAGTAGCTGTTCTTGTCTGATCTTGCGTCGTTGTCCGTGGTACGGAGTCGACTACCTCCCGTGTTCCTTACACCACTCGTTCACATGCATGGGGTACCTTACTGGTACATTACTACTTACCCAACTAACTCATAAATGAGCGTGTCAGGCCTGCAAGCCCCTGTGGGGTGCAGTCGTCCCACGTCTCGTTTTAGTAAACTCATAGTGTCCGTCACACGTTTAGCTATTGCTAATTATGAAGTATTCTGTTGTCGATCTCCTCTTTCATCGTTCCATAATAACATTTATTGTTCTTCTTGAAGTCAATCAAGGGAAATCCAGTTACTGTGTTCTTGGTTATGGTATGCTCCAGCTCCTTTCTGTATTTCGTACTGATTCGGTCTCTTAATAATTGAGGTCTCTTCCGTAGAGCCTCTTATCTTGTTCCTCATATTTATGCTACTAGGAATGCACTTCCAGTTCCTTAAGGAATGGGTTTGTGCTTCCTGTGTAATCTTACCAACCAGTCCAGACTACTGGCCTCAATGCTCAGTTCGTCTACCATCTTATTTTACTTATGCTGGTCGTAACTCATAAATCTAATTGCCTCAGTGTCAATATTTGACGGCTCATACATAATGGTCGCCTTACCGCGCACCATGACTTAATCCACTTATCTAACTATTATACTCACGACCATTACTACCGTGGTAGTTGGCCTTTACCATGTTGCCCATTAATGGTGCAACCCCTTACTCACTTATTCTAATGTCTTACCTTATACTCAATCCCTTCTTGGTGTAAACACACTGGGAGTTCTCTCATTCCGGTATTGGCGGTTGTCGTACCGTGTTGTAAAATAGTTGACTCTTGATATGAAGATGTTCTGCTCCAATCTCAGATTCGTAAGTAGGCTAATTTCTTTCGCTATCTTTCACCCTTAGTGATGTTATCTACCATGTAGTTTAACTGGTTACTGAAGAAGTCATCCACTGAATCACAAGCTCTCCTGAGCATTGATTAATTGACGTGCCACAATGTGCAGTCACAATGTTTATCTCTGACCATCACTAATTCTTACATCCTGGTGTCGGATATGGGGTCTATCTCTGCAACCTACCTTATTACTCAAGTGTATCTGGTATGTTCTAAGGTAATCTCAAGGTTCATGGTTCCCATTTTCTAAATAAAATGTATTTCATCTCTAATAAGTGAAAGCCCTTTTGAGGGGTTCATTCCCACTGATGGCCTCACAACAAGGAGAGGTATCCCCACCCTAAAAGGCATGGTTCGTTCTCCGCTCCTGTCCTTAGCATTATCTCAATATTCTCATTGGTACCCTTTCTTGGTAATATCTTCCCAATCTAAGTTATAGGTTTGGTAACCGTTCATATCTACGAATTGTAGTCCCTTCGTGGCTTAAACAAGCTCTCTTATAACTTACTGCGCCTCGGGCTCTGATGTGGTTAACATCCTTGGCTCGTAGGCTCTTAATGCTTAATTTCTCAGTTCATTATTTGTACTCTTACTCATCTGCAGGTCATCCCTATACGATTCTGGTTCTTTGAGCACTATCCACCGTTAGGTTACATACTAAATGTAGTGTCGGGTTTCATGATAAGTTGCTGCATCTTGCTTCCTGCTAGGGAAGTTGTTCAGGTGACCTGAGGTTACTTAATGTCTTGACAATACTGTCATTTTACTAGACTTATGTCTCTTAGTAGTCAAGGTTAGGTTCGTGTTAGGTGCTTGCCTTACGGTGTCCAAGTTGGATATCATCCTGTTGTCTTATACTTCCATCTCAACGCTTCGTTCAACTTCTGTTGACTACGCCATCCGTTGATGATCAATCATACTTGGGTGTTAATGAGTTAGACGAACAGTATTAGCTGTCATTCATCAGTTGTTCGGCTCGACTATGCCCGCTCCTTTTTAGAAAACGTTATGTCAACGGTCTCAATGGTGTCTTATTTTACATTCCTAGTATGTTATTGCTTACATATTGTTTTGCTCGGATCACCGAGCGATCTCTTAGGTTTTCCTTGTGGAGTTTGAGGTTGGTGTTCTTACCGTACTGTCGGTTGTTGTTGTAGTGGGTTATACCGTTGCTAATATTTATATGGTTTAGTATTATGTCCAAGTTCCACTCCTGGCTGACTGGCGTGTCACCTTATCTCATTTTGGTCAGGCCGTCGGGCCTTCCAAGGTCTTATTTTCCTGTTCTTATGGTTTTACAATCCGGTGCTATTATGTGTTACAATTGTAGCGTTCTCCTATTTCGTCTTGATGGCTTTTCGTGTGGCTTAACCGTGGTAGCACTTGCTATGGCAAGTGCGCCATGCAGGATGGGCTATTGGTACAAGGTACATTGGTAGTGATACTTCCTTCTAATTTCCATGTACTTGGTAGTCCTCGGGACTCCTCCGATAATCTCTTATTTTGGATAACCGACCATCGGGCAGTTTCCTTGTTGTTTGACAGTACTGTCATCTATTAGGGGTTCCTCTTTCTGAGGGAATCCCTTAATATTTCCTTATGTCTTAATCCTCGCTCTTTCTCCACACATCTTGTTGTGGTTACTAAGTAATGATTCTCCTTTAGGCACTACATCGTAGTCCTATTTCGGTATACAATTTATATGTGTTTCCACCGTTGTCCGCGTTATGTCGGGCAGGTTTGCAACCTTTTTCATTGTATGGGGTTTGGAGTTCCCGGTTCTTAACTGGACCTTCCAGTAATCTCAATCCTCATGCTTTGTATTTTCCCGCTGTTATGCTCACTCGGACCGCTGTCCGGTACTCATGCCTCTTATCATTTCCTTATCCATTACACGTAGTGCTTTCCTATCATTGGTATTGCGGGTTATTTCGACTGCGTAGCATGTCGACCCATGTTGCCGGTAATTACGTTATTTTTACTGGTAAGGTTCCATTGGTAGCGCCTGTTTCGCCGATGCGCTCCATTAAAAATCTCCCAGTTCTCTCCTGTTTGCAACAAGATGTTTTCTCGTATTGCTTACTGTTAGCTAACTGCCAGATCGGGTTCCCCCGAGTAAGAGATGGTTTCTTCTCTCTGGCGTTTGTTCCACATATTCAGGGTTAGGGATGTGGAGGGCGGGTCTAGGTACTATGGATATCCGTAAACACCGGAAGTCCTGACTAACGCACCTCTCACTCTATCTCTCAACCCTTAGCCCATAACTCAATCTCAACCAATCATTTCCTAAGTTCGGTATTTCTTGTTTCAGAGCGTAACTACGCTCTGATACCACTTTTTGTAACACCCAACTCCCAATTGTGGTCTCGCAACTTAACAGCATATATATACATGTCACAGCGGAATTCTTTACAATCCAGGACCTTGCCACGGTCTGACTATAATATACCGAACATTAGTACAACAATCTTAACCATTTACATATCCTTCTTACAACCCCCCTCAATCTTATATACATCTTACTAACTCAAATTGCCATACGAGTGTACATGCACAACTCGTAGGCCACACTTAACCCATAACACTTGTACCCCTTCTTACTCTGCGACAGCCGCTTCCTGATGTACTGTGAGTAAAAACACCCCCAAAGGGGGTCAGCACGAATGCTGGTACGTCCTCTCATGGCCCCCAAGCTAACGTGGCTACGACGACTAATTGTCGATAGCATGGAGGTTGATTAGATGCACAACATATTAGTAAATGCTGTAAACAACAATCCAAATATGAACAATCAAAGTTCACACACAATGAACGACTTAAATGCGTTCCCTTAATTAGAGAGTTAGTTATTAACTCCTTAAGTAATGTTCCCTCTTAATCTTAGTCCTCCTATCACCTCAATCTTAATCTTATCTTAATCTTAGAAACAACCACCCTTAATAAGGAAAGGATGTAGCTTATCTTAGTCTTAGTAAAACAAACCATCCTTTATAGAGGAATGGTTGCAACTATCTTATCCTTACCTTAATCTTAATCTCAACTTAATCTCAGTATACAAACCGTTCCTGGAGGGGAATGTTGTAGCTTAGTTCGAACCTGGGATTTAGGTGATCCCACCGCACCATCTTAATGCCACCTACTCTGGACGGGAGTCCAGCGCAGCTGAGCCGGCAACCGGCCCTAGGCTACAAGTCCGAAGACAAGTCCTTAATCGGAGGTCGAATCTGCTATGATAGCGACCCCCTTTCCTTAGCATGCATGACCGGAGATCGGTCCCGGGTTTCCTCATCAAGTTCCAGTTAGTAGTAATCTCAAGACCTGTTGTTGGTTAACCTCTTTCGGTTGATATCGTCCCTTATTAGGGGCGTTCCTCAGTTCACTCAATTCCTTACTAAACATTGGTTAGTAAGTTCTCACGGTATGTTGTGTTAGTTTTCAAACACACAACAATACAATAAATATAATATTCCGGTTGCATGCTTTATCTTGTTTAGTGAGCACACAAAAACAATAGCACACAAGCCGAGGGACACCTCGTTAGCAAGCAGGTCACAAAAGAACTGTACCGTTCACCATTGGTCGTTCGGTTGCTTACTCTCTTCCGGAGTCCCAATTCCCAAGTCCTAAAACATTCATTCAGTTTTAGATTGTTAATCACTTAACTTAACTCAACTTACATAACTTACTTACCTTACTTAACCCTTAATGATCCTAACAATTCTTAAGTCTTACAACTTAACCTTACAAACTTAATCTAAGTGAATCACTTCTCCTCATCACTTATACTTATCCATTCTCTTAATTTCATTGTTACCCACCAACATGTCCTTACTAACCTTATATTATCATTACAATCAATCTCCATCTAGCTCTTCTTAAATTCTTACCAACTTAACCTTAAAACACTTAATATCATTACTTACCCTAATCTCTTAAGTCATTATATGCTTATCTTTCTAATCATCATCACTCCCTAATGTTGGACCACTAAGTCATTGTAATTTAAACTTAATCATATAAGTTAATCACTTCTCATTACACCTCATACTTGTTTACACCTCTTAAGGCCTTTACATGTCACCAAACAAGGCCTAAACATCATCTACTACCATTACCATTCAATCCCCATCATTAGAAGCCAAAAACAAAAATTTTTTTTTCTCTGCACTGGACCGCCCCTCTGGGGCGGTCCCAGGGGCGGTCCCAACTAGAAGCTAATTCCTGCACGATTTGCCTGGACCTCCCCACAGGGGCGGTCCACAGCAGAACCTATTTCCAAAGTGTTTTTCTCTCATTTTGAACTCCAAATTCACCTCAATCTTTTCCCCATTCCACAATCTTTCCACATGTTTCCTACATGTTTAAACACCTTAAAACATGTACTAAACCTTCCTCAAAAATCCCAAACTTGACACTCAATTCTTACAAATTCTTACATAACACTTGATTCCTTACACTTCCCTCTTGTGACTTTGAAGACCTCAACTAATCATTATGTTTCTTCACCACCATCCTACTCCTCAAGCATATTTGCACACCCATTTGCTTTACTCAAACTTCTCAAAGCCATATATAATCTAGAACATGCTTACATCCTTATAAGTCATTATACCTTACTTTTCCTTCAAACTTTGTACAAGTTTCCTAGCTTCCTTAACCATGGTTTTTGGTGCATAAAACTCACCATTATAACCCCTAGTCCCTCTTAGACATCCCTAGGTCTTCCTAGTACTCAAGAACTCCATAGTTTATCCATTTTCACCAATACAACCCTTAGTGATTACTAGAACATTCCTTAGTCATAAAATCTCCTTAGAACATCTTAAACACTTAGTTTTCTCTCCAAATTTTGACATGGCTTTCTTAGTATATTACTACACCCAACATTTAGTTTTCCACCCTTAATACAATCAAGAACACTCAAGTCCTTAGTACACAATCTTAGCACACAAATTACACCCTCCTAACCTCTAATTCCTCTTAAACAATTCTAAGTCATTCTAATCCTCAAGAACACCGTTGTTAGCTTATTTTCATTCAAATTTTGCCATAGCTCCTCTAGTATATTATCATGCCCATATGCATGGTTTTTCTCATTCAATCATCTCACGCACATCAAACCTTTTCTCATCATAATTCTCACCCAAACCAACTCATTCATAATAAACTCAATATAGTGCAATAATCTTAAATTGCATAGCACTAAGGCTCTTAAATGACATGGCTCTTAGGCCCTTAAATGACTTAAAACTTAAACACTGAATTTCCCACATATATAAGCTTTCAACCTGCAAATACACTCATCAATCTTATAGTAGTTATAATGCTCTTAAAATCCACCTTAAACTTATACTAACTCATTCTCATTAGCTCCTTAGTCACAAGTTCACAAGCTTACTTAAGTTCTTTTTCTTAGGTTATACAACCCAATACACAATGTAAGCTCTAAGCCACATTGGTATCCACCAAAACTCATCCCTTAAACTTAAACCACCATTAGGTAAGCATTTTACCTTGTTTTCTCAAGCTTATCTTAACTTCCTCCTTAGACCTTCCTCTTGAATGATCTCGGCCACCACTTAAATTCCCCTTGCCAATGTTCTAATCAATATTCAATGACTCATATGAGTACTAAACAGTACACTAACCTCAAGGAATAATAGGTTAAGAATGTGTTCTAAGGCATAAAAGTGGATGATTACCTTTGAAGTCTCAAGATAGACTTTGGCATTGAATGAAATAGGACCTCCACTAGTCCTTGGTGAATAAATCAAGCTAGAACAAGGCATAAAACATAGCCCCATGAGAAGAAATTTTCGGCCATGTAGAAGAAATGATGGAAACATGGTTTTTCTTACATTTTCTTTACCTTAAGAGAATGGAGAAGCTAATAAGCTCTTCAAACTTGATTTCCTCCATCAATGGAGTTTCTCATGGCACCAAACTTGAGCTTTGAAGGATTTGAAAAGATAGGAATGAAGGCCTTGATCTAACTAAGAGAAATATATGCTTACTTTTTGATTTGGAGCAAAGATGAACATTTGGTGAGCAATTGAAGGTGGAGGCACCATGGATGAAGCTCTCACGGTTTTGGAGAAGGGAATAGGTAGTAAAACCGATGGTGAAGGTGGGAAATGAAGAAGAAGAGAGGAGAGAGAAGGTATAAGAAGATATTTGTCATTTAAAAGCAAATAGTGAATTTACTCACTTTCCCACCTCTTTCCTTACTTACTAGCACATGTGGTGAGTCACCACTTCAAAAACCGTCCCCCCCTTTAATAATAAGATACTTTTGGTCTTTGTTGACCAACTAATTGACTTAAGTTGATTAAAACTTAAACTAGTCACTATTTGGCACTATTCACTAATCAGTGCACATATTTCTGAAATTTTTGATTTCCCATTGATTTAGACTTCCTAATGTGATACTAATTAGTACACATGTTGATTAAAGAGTAATGATGGACATCTAGCCACTCAAAACTCAATTCCAAGACAATTTCTCAAAATGTGCTTTAAGACTTCTTAAAGCACATTTTGTGTTTTAACTTGTTTTCAAGCTTTGTTTTCTTTGCTAATTGATTTGAAATGTCCATTAGCATATTACTAAAGTCTTATAATGGTATTTGGGTGCTAGTCAAAGTCACTCCAAGCTTAGAGCACGTTTTTGCCCTGATTGCCCTTAAGGCACTTTCTTGTGTTTTCCTTGGTTAAATTGTCTACCAATCTTTCTAAGGCATATACTAGCCTTACTACATCATAATTTGATGTTTACTTAGCATACTTAGGTTTGGGGTATTTCACTATTCTACTGCGGTTATGGAAGCAAACAACTCCTAGAGTGTAGAAGATCATAGGTCGTTTGATACAAGTCTAAACACACATGTATAAATATGATGTATAACGTCTTATGTAAAATAACTTAGACATACACGGAGTAGTGAAGTAATTAATGTAACTGTAAGTCAGACTAAGTATGTGTAAGTACTAGGAAGTTGGTAAGCTGCATAGGACTGGGTTGGTAAATTAATACTTTGTGTATTTGGTAAACTGACTAGTCGGGAACGGTTGGGGAACCGTTGGCTGGCTATCAGGAGAGGGTAGAGGACTTTGAGATAAAGTCCTAAACTGTCCTAGAGTCCGTAGGTAGGGCGGAGGGAGATTGAGTGAACTTTTGTGTGTAAATTCTCAATCAAAAAGGAGTTTCCATTTCGAGTATATCAAGTTCTTCCCTGAACTATCAAGTAATTCACATAAGTGTAAAATAAGTCCACGACGGATTGAGGACGCATCAGGAGCACTAGTCAGTTTAAAAAATCATCCTCTAGAGAATGTTATTTCTTACATCTCTAAAAGTGTTCAAACGAGATCATAAGCACGAGATCTCCTCACCATCTTAACCACTGTAACACCCCAACTACAACAACGTACTTAACAACAATTTGCAGCGGAAAAAAACATAACTCAACATTCACTTAATTCAATGGTGTTACACGCCGTTAACCACCCACGTGGCTAACAAGGCTAATACTTATACATTGTATCGGTCTGATGGACCAGATTCCTGAGCACCTACATACCACAATACCGTTCCATTTCCAAAAATCAATACACATTACATTCTTACTGTACCTAGTATTTATAACTGATGCCGATAACATTTTCGGCCTTATGAAACCTACAATACATAAGTCATTAAATAAACTACCCATGCCCAAACAACTACCCCGTCCTACTCTTGAACGGCTTCCAGCTCCATTGTACCTGAAAAAGAAAAAGGGTGGCCCCAAGGGGCTCAACACCTTTGCTGGTATGGTAATCGTGCATCCCGCATACTACCGGGCCACGCACAACTAATTGTCGTCTAAACATGCAGTTGATTATATTTGAATCATGCATGTAGAACAATAAACACATAACACATTCACAAACATACAACACCCATAAGCATAACAATACTAATTACATAACAACAACAACAACACACATAACATATATGAACGAATCCCTTGAGGGAAACGAACCAAGCATTAGTTAGCCAACTTAGTGATCCTAGAGAACAATTTCAGTCTCATGACAAGCTCGTTACACAATAACAATATAAAATGTGTCGGTCCTGATATAGAACCGATCACACCATTACACCATAAATTTATTTAGAGGTGTCGGTCTTTATATAGAACCGAACACACCATACACCATAACTTATTAAGAAGTGTCGGATATAGGGATTCAATCACACCTTATACATAATCCCCCTAGTCCGAACAATAATCAGGTAGGAAAGCCATTTATCTTAGGCTTGTGGGTGATTGTAATCCAAGAAGGTAAAACAATCAATAACAGAGTGTGAGTCGAAGTGAATATAGACATCAACTCCCAAACAAACCTTACACATAATCCCCCTAGCCCGAACAAAAGTCAGGTAGGTAAGCCATGGTTAAGCTTGTGGGAGATTGAATTCCAAGAAGGAAAACAACCATACATGGGAGACAGTTGAATCCTTTATGGATGACAACTCCCATACATAACGCGCGCGACTGAGACTCCCGGATTCCTCACCCCCCCCATTATTATATATATAGTTAGGAGTTCCATTATGGAACCTATCACATCCATACACCATATGGTGTTACAACATGGTTAAACACACAAGGGAGGTAAACACTTTTGCTCACAACAACTAACACACGGATAACCGTAGTTAGAACGTTCCCATGGGTTGGGTCGTTAAATCCGAATACCGATCTCTTATGTGATCCTAGAGTCGGTTAGCTAAGGTTTAACACGTAATTGAGGTTAAACGGTATCGGAAACAAATACGCCACATAATGAATTACTGTAAACTCATTTCATGCTTATTCTTGCATGGTGGCAAACACATAGAAAAACAGGTTGGCACACAAGCCGGTGTAATCCGGTATAACACAGGTTGCAAGAAAATCATACCTGTCACCTTGAGGATGGCTAGCCTTACATGGCGACCTTTTAGTCCCGGCTGCCATCTCGACTAGTTTTCGTTCCTATAATTCATTCAATCATACGGTTAATTACCGCTCTTACTTTCCGGTTAACTAATTACTTCACATGATTATGTTGCATACTTTCACACTTAAACTTATACTTGTTCGCCCTCTTAATGATCGTTATAGCTCACCAAACATCACTTAAACATCCTTATAACATCAGTACCTAACAATCCCTTTCATTACATGTCATTTTATAACCTTAAGCATGTTAAATCAACTTACTTAACTTAACCTCTTAAGTCCTTACATACTTATCTTTCTAACAATCATCGCCCTCTTAATGGCATACCACTAATAACACTTAACATTTTTAAAATTAAATTTTTTTTATATAAGTATGGCTGACCGACCCACCGACCGACCCAACCCCCTGGGTCGGTCCATTCCAGAAACATACGGGTTCGCTGATTTTTGCCCGACCGACCCAAAACCCTCTGGGTCGGTCCGTTCCAGAAACTTTTCTACTAGTTTATTACAGTCCGACCGACCCAGCAAGGGTCGGTCCCCTGGGTCGGTCGACTGTAGAATTTTTCCCAAATTTGTCTAACTTTCTCCAAAGTTCTCCTCAAGTTCCCTAGTAGGTTCTAACATCATTTGGCACTCTTAAAACCTTCATAAATCATCCACCAACTCATTTCTAGCTCACTTCTAAACTCCTCAAACACTTACTCAAATTCGTACAAAACTACTAACACTTGTAACATTCTTCCTTACACATTCAACTTGTAGTTTTGCCTAAGGCTTCAACTAACCAAAGTATTGTCTCACCACCATTACAACTACTCTAAAAGCATCATTCCTCAACAACATTTCCTTTACACAAACTCCTTAAGACTTTTCCACAAGTTCTTACTTAAACATTCACAAGGCATTTTACCTCTTTTATTACCAAATTTTGCAGATGTCTTAACACTTCACGTAACATAACTTTGGTGTGTTTAAAACACCCATTTGATCCCTAAATCCTCAAAGACCATTTCTAGGTCATCCTAGCACACAAGAACACCTTAATCCATTTTCTTTCACCAATTTAACACATAACAATTCCTAGTACAACCTAGGTCACCAAGCTTCATTTAAACACTTAGAACTCCTTTTTTATCAACTAAACTTTGCCATAGCCTCTTTAATATAACCTTACACACAAACACAATGTTTTTCATCCTTAAACAACCAAAGACATTCAAACCCACAATGAATGCTCTTTAAACACAGACTACACTTAAACCACACTACCTCGCAATATAGTGCATAAACTTAAATTGCTTGGCACTTAGGACCTTAAATAACATAAACCTTAAACACTGAATTTCCACATATAAATGCCTTCAACCTGCAAATACACACAACATTGCTCCCATGCCTTATAGTCTACCTTGTGGATATTTTACTAACTCATTTCCCATTGGCTCTTTAGGTTGTTTCATAAACAATGCAATTTAAGTTCATTCTCCTAAAGCGCACAGACTACATCAAGAGAGGTTATTTACCTTGAAGCAAAGGAGAACAACAAGGTGTAAAAGATGAGTCTTCCCTCCTCCAATGGAGGTTCTCCATGGCACCAAATTGAAGTTCTTGGAGATTTGAAAAGATAGGAATGTAGAGCTTACTCTAACTAAGACAAAGGTAGTCTTGGAATTGAGTTTGGAGCTTGGAGTTGGAAGTTACAAGCAAATGAAATTGGAGATGGTAGAGGTGTTGTAGCAAAATCGGCTGCTTGGGAGGATGAAGGAAGAAGAAGGTGGGAATGAGAGGAAATGAAGAAAAGTGAGGTGAGAGGTAAGTTAAGGAGATATTTTATGTTATAAATGTAATTCCCTTTTCCTTACTTTTTTCCTTCCTTCCTTTATTTAGCTAGCAAATGGGGGTGACTCACCATATAGAAAACCGCCCCCTTCACCATATTTAGGATATTTATGGGCTAGTTTGACCATTTAATTAACTTATGTTGACTTAATGCTAAATTAAGCACTATTTGAGCAATATTCACAAATTAGTGCACAAAATTGTGACATTTTTGATTTCCCATTGATTTAAAATCCCTAATCTGATACTAAGTATTAAAAATGTTTATTAAGGTGTAATGATGGGCATTTAGCCACTCAAAACCCATTTCCAAGACAATTTTTCAAAAATGTGCTTTAAGATTCCTTAAAGCATAATTTATGTTTAAACTTGTTTTTCAGCTTGTTTTTCTTTATGAATTGATTTAACATGTTCATTAGCATGATAATGTAACACCCCATCTCGATCCAATCGTGGTTATCACAAATATCACCATATATACAAACTCTGCAGCAGATACAAATACATTCCAGGACCTTGCCACGGTCTGACTACAGAATATACCGAACATTAGTACATATTAACCTTAGCCAAATACATATCCTTCTTACAATCCCCTAACATCCTATACATCTTACTAACGCATAATGCCATACGAGTGTACATGCACAACTCGTAGGCCACACTTAACCCGTAACGCTTGTACCCCATCTTACTCTCGCGACGGCCGCCTCCTGATGTTCACCTGTGTAGTAAAAACAGCCCCCAAAGGGGGTCAGCACGAATGCTGGTACGATCCCCTCATGGCCCCCAAGCTAACGTGGCTACGACGACTAATTGTCGATAGCATGGAGGTTGATTATAAGCACAACATAATAGTAAATGCTGTAAACAACAATCCAAATATGAACAATCAAAGTTCACACACACAATGAACGGCTTAAATAGTTCCCTTAATTAGTGAGTTAGTTATTTAACTCCTTAAGTAGTGTTCCCCCTTAATCTTAGTCCATCCTTATCTCACCTCAATCTTAGTCTTATCTTAATCTTAGAAACAACCATCCTTAAATAAGGAGTGGATATAGCTTATCTTAATCTTAATAATACAAACCATCCTTTAAAAGGGAATGGTTGCAACTTATCTTAACCTTACCTTATGTATGCTAACCGTTCTCTCATTGGGAACTGGTTAGCCCTTAGTTCGTTGTTTATTTTGTAGTGCTTGGTTAACCCTAGCCAGCAGTAGGACACTTACCGGCAATAAACAACATTCTTAAATTGTTGGGGATGTAGGCTTGATCCCCCCACGCCATCTTAAAGCCACCTACCTTGGACTGGATGTCCAATGTAGCCGAGCCGGTCAACCGACCCAAGGCTACTAGTCCGAGAACTAGTCCTTAATCGGAAGTCGAATCTGCTATAGATACCGACCCCCTTTCCTTAGCATGCATGACCGGAGATCGGTCCCGGGTTTCCTCACTCAAGTTCCAGTTAGTAGTAGTCTCAAGACCATGTTTGTTGGTTAACCTCTTTCGGTTTATATCGTCCCATATTAGGGAGCGTTCCTTAGTCTCACTCATTCCTTACTAACGTTGGTTAGTAAGTTCTCACGGTATGTTGTGTTAGTTTTCAAACATCACACAACAATACAACCAATATAACATATTCCGGTTGCATGCTTTATCTTGTTTAGTGAGCACACAAAAACAAATAGCACACAAGCCGAGGGACACCTCGTTAGCAAGCAGGTCACAAGAGAACTGTACCGTTCACCGTTCGGTCGCTTACTCTCCTCCGGAGTCCAAATTCTCAAACCCTAAAACATTCACCAAATTGGGTGGTTAATTACTTTTAATTAACCTAGCTTACTTAATCACTAATGATTTCCAACTAAGTACCTCTAAGTCATTGTAGTTTAAGCTTAACCTCTTATGTTACTTATTTCTCATTTTACCTCACACTTGTTCACACCTCCAATATCCTTAAAACTCCACCAAACAACTCTTAACAACCTTATAAAACATTCCCCAACAAGCCCCCTTCATTTACCTCTTGAAAAGCACACTTTCTTTGTATTTTTGCCTGGTCCGGGACATGGTCCGGACCTAAGGTCCCGGACCAATGGATGTCCTTAGTCTCGGCCTTATTTTAGCTATGGTCCGGGACTTGGTACTTACCCAAGGTCCCGGACCAACCCCTGGGTACATTCTCGGCCTGATTTTAGTGCTGGTCCGGGACTTTATCCAAGGACTAAGTCCCGGACCACATCTTAAACTGTCAATTTTACAGTTTTGAACCTCTTTCCACACTTGTTCTTTTGTCCAAACTTCTTCTAATCTTTTCCCATGTATTAACACATGTTCCAACACCATTTAGCACTTAATCCTCCTAACTCATGGATCAACTCACCTCTAAATTCCTTGATCATTATTCAAGTTCTTACTAAACTCTTAACACTTATAACTTAATTCCTTACATTTCCAACATGTAAACTTTGTCTAAAACTTCAACTATCCAAAGTGTTTCTTCACAACTATCTCAAGTACTCCTCAAGCATCATCATGCACGACCCATTTGCTTTACTCACACTTCTCAAAGCTAAATACTATAGCACATGCCTACAAGTCATTATACCTTATTTTCTTCAAAGTTTGTACAAGTTTCCTAGATTCCTTCACTGGTTTTGGTGCTTTAAATTAACCAGTTGGATCCCCTAGTCCCTCTTAGACATCTACACCTCTTTTACTCAACTTACACACCATTCTCATAATCATACACTCTTATACATTCCTAGTCTTTTCCTTGACAATTTACAACATTCTCTTACACTTTTCTCTTCCCTCTCCAAGTCCACTCATTGTCATCTAACTAAAACCTTATTAGTCCACTACTAGCATCACCACCACTTACACAAACTTCCCAAAATTCTTATTGTTTTACTCTCTAGTTCATAACTAATTCATCTCAAAACATTATACATCATTTCCTTAAAACTTATGCACAAGTCTTACATTCCTCATATCATGATTTTTGTGTTTTAATACACTCACCAATCCTCTAATTCCTCCTAGACATCTCTAGGTCATTCTAAACCTCAAGAACTCCTTAGTTAACTCATTTCCACCCAATTTTCTTTTCATGCTCCCTAGTAAACCCTAGGGCATATTAGCTCACCACTACCACTTAAACACTTTGTTTTCTACTCAAATTTTGCCATAGCTTCTCTAGCATCTATCATGCCCAACTGCATTGTTTTCCTCATTCAACCATCTCACACACATCAAGTTTTTCTCATCATATCTCATCACCCAAACCAACTCATTCTCAACAAACTCAAGATATTGCAATAATCTTAAATTGCATAGCACTAAGGCTCTTAAATGACATGGCTCTTAGGCCCTTAAATGACTTAAACTTAAACACTGAATTTCCCACATATATAAGCTTTCAACCTGCAAATACACTCATCAATCTCATAGTAGTTATAATGCTCTTAAAATCCACCTTATATTACTAACTCATTCTCATTAGCTCCTTAATCACAAGTTCATAAGCTTGCTTAAGTTCTTTTTCCTTAGGTTATATAACCCAATACACAATGTAAGCTCTAAGCCACATCGGTATTTATCTAAAACTCATTCCTTAATCTTAAACCATCATTAGGTAAGCATTTTACCTTGTTTTCTCAAGCTTATCTTAATCTCCTCCTTAGGCCTTCTTCTTGCATAGATCTCGGCCACCACTTAAATTCCTTTTGCCAATGTTCTAATCAATATTTAGGGACTCATATGAGTACTAAACAATGCACTAACCTCAAGGAATAAAAACCTAGGTTAGAAATGTGTTCTAAGGCATAAAAGTGGATGATTACCTTTGAAGTCTCAAGGTAGACTTTGGCATTGAATGAAATAGGACCTCCACTAGTCCTTGGAGAATAAATCAAGCTAGAACAAGGCATAAAAACATAGCCCCATGAGAAGGAATTTTCGGCCATGTACAAAAATGATGGAAACATGGTTTTTCTTACATTTTCTTTACCTTAAGAGAATGGAGAAGCTAATGAGCTCTTCAAACTTGATTTTCCTCCATCAATGGAGTTTTCTCATGGCACCAAAATGGAGCTTTGAAAGATTTGAAAAGATAGAAAGATAGGTCTTGACCTAACTAAGATAATATGTGTTTAGTTTTTGATTTGGAGCAATATTGTGTATTTGGTAAGTGATTGAAGATGGAGAACCATGGGGAAGCAACACTCTCGGTTTTGAACAGAGAGAAGAAGAAGAAACCGTGGGTGAAAGAGAGAAATGGAGAATAGAGGAGAGAAGGTAGCTTATAAGGATATTTTGCTTTAATAAAGCAAATAGTAACTTCTTTACTTATCTCTTCTTTTCCTTTCTCATTTGATGACTCATGTGGTGACTCCCCACATAAAAAAAAACGGCCACCCTCTTAAATAAGGCTAACATGGTCTTTGTTGACCAATTAATTGACTTATGTTGATTAAAACTTAAACTAGTCACTAAATAGTTACTATTCACTAAGCAAGGCACATAATCGGGAAATTTTTGATTTCATTGATTTAGACCTCCTAATGTGATACTAATTAGTACACATGTTGATTAAAGAGTAATGATGGACATTTAGCCACTCAAAACTCAATTCTAAGACAATTTCTCAAAAATGTGCTTTAAGACTTCTTAAAGCACATTTTGTGTTTTAGCTTGTTTTCAAGCTTGGTTTTCTTTGCTAATTGATTTAAAATGACCATTAGATATTACTAAGGTCTTATCATGATATTTGGGTACTCACCCAAGTCTCTCCAAGCTTAGAGCACGTTTTTGCCCTGATTGCCTTTAAGGCACTTTCTTGTGTTTTCCTTGGTTTAAATTGTCTACCAATCATTCTAAGGCATATTTTAGCCCTACTACATCATGATTTGATGTTTACTTAACATACTTAGGTTTGGGGTATTTCAATCTACCCCCCTTAAAAGAACTTTGTCCTCAAAGTTCCCATGCATTTATCTTATTAGAATACATGTCTTACCTCATTCCTTAGATCATATAGATCATACTTATGTATACTTAACTCATTGGATCATTAGATCCGCCACATTCTTATACTTAAATATCACACAACATGCTTAAGCATGTATTGCACTCAAAATTCTCCTTGTTTCTTTTGATGATTAAAACATTCACATAATTTTCTTTCCAACGCATTCTCCCATGTCACCGGTCCGTAGACAATGGCTCATTCGTCCTCGTCACCATGGGCCAGAATACAAAACACGCTGCTCTCCCCATGTCACCGGTCCGAAGATAAAGGCTCGTGCGTCCTCGACTTCATGGGTGAGACTCAGTAAAAAGGTAATCCTTTTTATGAGGTCATGTGAGGAATAATTCCTCTAATTAAAAATACAATCAACTCCAATTTCATTTTATCCTAAGGCCTCTACCCTTAGTGTGATTTAATTGTGACCACTGGTAGGGAGTTTCAGGAATCATCCAACCCTGATGTGATCAGCATCAGTGTAGAACTATCCTTCTACCCCATTTGTGTTCGGTTTCCCTTAATCCCTAGAAAATCAAGTTCCACCTCCCACGTCATTTTCAAACATCTAATAATTCACTCATGTCCAATTTTCTATCTTTTTAGTTCTTCTAATCATAATCAATACATCTCCAAAGTGTGGACTCATTCCATCAAACATTCCCAAATCTCTTAGTAATTACCTCAAGACTTAAATCCCTAGTAAGTTCTATAACTGTCCCATACCAACCCTCACCATCTTATATCTCATAGCATTACTGCTTCCTTCCTCATGCTCATATCAAATAATATCTCATAGTGTTATCTTATTCTTATCTCACACATAGTCTCATATCGACTTATACCTCATATATTCCTTATTCCTTAAGTCTCCTTAATCCTCTTCCTTAATTTCTTAACTTGTACTCACACCGGAGTTAACAAGATAGGTACTTAATATGTATGGTATTCACATCTTCTGTGTGTAATAACCATGATTTATCTCAAAATGTTTATGTAAAACATATTCTCAAATTATTTTGTGCTATGCACACCGTAGTTTAGTACTCAGTACACAAACATACGCTAAGCGGTTTTCGCTCTACCCCCCTTAAAATGGATTACGCCCACGTAATCGGCGTCACATCATCTTTGAACATAAGTTCAAGATGTCTAATTCTCACCAAGCATTCTAGCTTCCACGTCATCTATCTTACTTATAATTCGATCAGAAATGACTTAGTCTCTGTATCGAGGATTCTTAACGGTACTTATACCGTTTTCTTAACTTAGTTTGGTCTAATCTCAAAGGTAGTGGTCTGCTAGCTTCCGCTGCACCACTCTGATAATCTTAGGCCTAATTGTCTCAATGGGCACGTGTTATCTTTATATATACACGGCCTTAATGAGTTGTAACTCGTCTTCCATCGTCTTGAAGATCTTACGCTCATACTCTTAGTATTTTCTCGAATGTCTAAATTGTTCTCCCCAACTGACCTTTGGTCTGAGGATGATTCTTAGTCTGAAACTACTGTTTAGTGCATAATGCGCTTTACAGTCTTAATCCCTTACATCTTAAGGCATGTTCAATGTCTGTACTGAACAATCCGTGCTCTTCGCACTTCATAGTCCTTAATTATTTGTTCTCTGGTTCCTCTGTGTTGCTGGTTCAACTGAGCTCTTCTCTTCGACTGTTTGTGGTAATGGCTGCTCTTGTCTGATCTTGTGTCGTTGTCCGTGGTACGGAGTCGACTACCTCCCGTGTTCCTTACACCACTTGTTTACATGCATGGGGTACCTTACTGGTACATTACTACTTACCCAACTAACTCATAAATGAGCGTGTCAGGCCTGCAAGCCCCTGTGGGGTGCAGTCGTCCCACGTCTCGTTTTAGTAATCTCATAGTGTCCGTCACACGTTTAGCTATTGCTAATTATGAAGTATTCTGTTGTCGATTTCCTCTTTCATCGTTCCATAATAACATTTATTGTTTCTTGAAGTTAATCAAGGGAAATCCATAATTGTGTTCTTGGTATTACTCTAGCTCTTTCTGTATCCCGTACTGATTCGGTCTCTTAATAATTGAGGTCTCTTTCCGTAGAGCCTCTTATCTTGTTTCTCATATTTATGCTACTAGGAATGCACTTCTAGTTCCATGAGGAATGGGTAGTGTGCTTCCTGTGAAATCTTACCTAACTAGGTACAGACTACTGGCATCAATGCTCAGTCCGTCTACCATCTTATTTTCTTATTTATGCTGGTCTTAACTCACAAATCTAATTGCCTCAGTGCCAATATTTGACGGCTCATACATAATGGTCGCCTTACCGTGCACCATGACTTAATCCACCTTTTTAACCATTGTACTCACGACCACTACTATCATGGTAGTTGGCCCTTACCATGTTGCCCATTAGTGGTGCAACCTCTTACTCATTTATTATAATGTCTTACCTTATAATCAATCCCTTCTTGGTGTAAACACACTGGGAGTTCTCTCATTCCGGTATTGGCGGTTGTCGTACCGTGTTGTAAAATAGTTGACTCTTGATATAAAGATGTTATGCTCCAATCTCAGATTCGTAAGTAGGCTAATTTCTTTCGCTTTCTTTCATCCTTAGTGATGTTATCTACCATGTAGTTTAACTGGTTACTGAAGAAGTCATCCACTGTATCACAAGCTCTTCTGAGCATTGATTAATTGACGTGCCATAATGTGCAGTCACCATGTTTATCTCTGACCATTACTAATTCTTACATCCTGGGTGTTGGATATGGGGTCTATCTGTGCAACCTTCCTTATTACTCAAGTGTATCTGGTATGTTCTAAGGTGATCTCAAAGTTCATAGTTTCCATTTTCTAAATAAAGTGTATTTTATCTCTAATATGTGAAAGCCCTTTTGAGGGGTTCGTTCTGACTCATGGCCTCACAACAAGGAGAGGTATCCCCACCCTAAAAGGCATGGTTCGTTCTCCGCTCCTGTCCTTAGCATTATCTCAATATCCTCATTGGTACCTTTTCTTGGTAATGTTTTTCCCAATCTAAGTTATAGGTTTGGTAACCGTTCATATCTACAAATTGTAGTCCCTTCGTGGCTTAAACAAGCTCTCTTATAACTTACTGCGCCTCGGGCTCTGATGTGGTTAACATCCTTGGCTCGTAGGCTCTTAATGCTTAATGTCTCAGTTCATTATTTGTACTCTTACTCATCTACAGGTCATCCCTATAAGATTCTGGTTCTTTGAGCACTATCCACCGTTAGGTTACATACTAAATGTAGTATTGGATTTCATGATAAGTTGCTGCATCCTGCTTCCTGCTAGGGAAGTTGTTCAGGTGATCTGAGGTTACTTAATGTCTTTGACAATGCTGTCATTTTACTAGACTTATGTCTTTTAATAGTCAAGGTTAGGTTCGTATTAGGCGTTTGCCTTACGGTGTCCCAGTTGGATATCATCCGGTCGTCTTATACTTCCATCTCAACGCTTCGTTCAACTTCTGTTGATTACGCCACCCTCTGATGATCAATCACACTTGGGTGTTAATGAGTTAGACGAACAGTACTAGCTGTCATTCATCAGTTTGTTCGGCTCGACTATGCCCACTCTGTGGGGGTAGTCCTCTGAGCTTTCCTTTTCCAGGGTTGTACGACTTCAATCCTTAGTAGGTTATAGCTTACGTTTATTTCTTTTATCCTTGTTTTCTGGGTTTTCTAACATCTTCATTGAAGAATGTTGTTATTGGTATCCTTAATGGTCACCCTGGGAGTCTTATCCCGTTTTCGTTGTAAGTCGATGCTTCAACAGTCTCAATAGTATCTTATAATACATCCCTTGTATATCATTGCTGATATAGTGTTTTTGCTCGCATTTCCGAGCGATCTCTTAGGTTTTCCCCTTGGAGTTCGGGATTGTGTTCTTATCGTACTGTCGGTTGTTGTCGTAGTACGTTGTACTGTTGCTAACATCCATATGGTCTAATATTATGTCCAAGTTCTGCTCCCGGCTGATGGTGTGTCACCTCATCTCATCATGATCAGGCCATCGGGCCTTTCCAAGGTCTTATTTTTCTGTTCTTATGGATTTACAATCCGGTATTAATATGTGTTACAACTGTAGCGTTCTCCTATCTCGCCTTGATGGCTTTTGTGTAGCTTAACCGTGGTAGCACTTGCTATGGCAAGTGCGCCATGCAGGATGGGTTATTGGTACAAGGTACATCGGTAGTGACACTTCCTTCTAATTTCCATGTAATTGGTAGTCCTCGGGATCCTTCGATAATCTCTTATTTTGGATAACTGACCATCCGGCAGTTTCCTTGTTGTTTGACAGTACTGTCGTTTATCAGGGCGTTCCTCTTTCTGAGGGAATCCCTTAATATTTCCTTATGTCTTAATCCTCGCTCCTGTCTCCACACATTTTGTTGTGGTTACTAAGTAATGATTCTCCTTTAGGCACTACATCGTAGTCCTATTTCGGTATGCAATTTGTATGAGTTTCTACCGTCGTCCGCATTATGTTGGCCAGGTTTGTAACCTTTTTCATTGTATGGGGTTTGGAGTTCCCGTTTCTAACTGGACTTTCCAGTAATCTCAATCCTCATGCTTTGTATTATCCCACTGTTATGCTCATTCGGACTGCTGTCCGGTACTCATGTCTTTTATCATTTCCTTATCCATTGCACGCGTAGTGCTTCCCTTACCATTGGTATCGCGGGTTATTTCGACTGCGTAGCATGTCGACCCATGTTGCCTGTAATTTCCGTTCCCTTACTGGTAGTATTCCATAGGTAGCGCCTGTTTCTCAGCTACGCTCCATTAAAACCTCCAAGTTCTCCATAACTGTTGTGCAACAAGATGTTTCTCGTATTGCTCACTGTTAGCTAACTGCCAGATCGGGTTTCCCCAAGTAAGAGAATGCTTTCTTCTCTCTGGCGTTTGTTCCACATATTTAGGGTTAGGGATGTGGAGGGCGGGCCTAGGTACTATGGATGTCCGGTAAACACCGGGAAGTCCTGACTAAAGCACCTCACACTCTATCTCTCAACCCTTAACCCATATCTCAATCTCAACATTCTTCCAAGTTCGGTATTTCTTGTCTTCAGAGCGTAACTACGCTCTGATACCACTTTTTGTAACACCCCATCTCGATCCAATCGTGGTTATCACAAACTTATCACCATATATACAAACTCTGCAGCGGATACAAATACATTCCAGGACCTTGCCACGGTCTGACTACAGAATATACCGAACATTAGTACATATTAACCTTAGCCAAATACATATCCTTCTTACAATCCCCTCACATCCTATACATCTTACTAACTCATAATGCCATACGAGTGTACATGCACAACTCGTAGGCCACACTTAACCCGTAACGCTTGTACCCCATCTTACTCTCGCGACGGCCGCCTCCTGATGTTCACCTGTGTAGTAAAAACAGCCCCCAAAGGGGGTCAGCACGAATACTGGTACGATCCCCTCATGGCCCCCAAGCTAACGTGGCTACGACGACTAATTGTCGATAGCATGGAGGTTGATTATAAGCACAACATAATAGTAAATGCTGTAAACAACAATCCAAATATGAACAATCAAAGTTCACACACAATGAACGGCTTAAATGCGTTCCCTTAATTAGTGAGTTAGTTATTTAACTCCTTAAGTAGTGTTCCCCCTTAATCTTAGTCCATCCTTATCTCACCTCAATCTTAGTCTTATCTTAATCTTAGAAACAACCATCCTTAAATAAGGAGTGGATATAGCTTATCTTAATCTTAATAATACAAACCATCCTTTAAAAGGGAATGGTTGCAACTTATCTTAACCTTACCTTATGTATGCTAACCGTTCTCTCATTGGGAACTGGTTAGCCCTTAGTTCGTTGTTTATTTTTGTAGGGCTTGGTTAACCCTAGCCAGCAGCAGGACACTTACCGGCAATAAACAACATTCTTAAATTGTTGGGGATGTAGGCTTGATCCCCTCACGCCATCTTAAAGCCACCTACCTTGGACTGGATGTCCAATGTAGCCGAGCCGGTCAACCGACCCAAGGCTACTAGTCCGAGGACTAGTCCTTAATCGGAAGTCGAATCTGCTATAGATACCGACCCCCTTTCCTTAGCATGCATGACCGGAGATCGGTCCCGGGTTTCCTCACTCAAGTTCCAGTTAGTAGTAGTCTCAAGACCATGTTTGTTGGTTAACCTCTTTCGGTTTATATCGTCCCATATTAGGGAGCGTTCCTTAGTCTCACTCATTTCCTTACTAAACGTTGGTTAGTAAGTTCTCACGGTATGTTGTGTTAGTTTTCAAACATCACACAACAATACAACCAATATAATATATTCCGGTTGCATGCTTTATCTTGTTTAGTGAGCACACAAAAACAAATAGCACACAAGCCGAGGGACACCTCGTTAGCAAGCAGGTCACAAGAGAACTGTACCGTTCACCGTTGGCCGTTCAGTCGCTTACTCTCCTCCGGAGTCCAAATTCTCAAACCCTAAAACATTCACCAAATTGGGTGGTTAATTACTTTTATTAACCTAGCTTACTTAATCACTAATGATTTCCAACTAAGTACCTCTAAGTCATTGTAGTTTAACTTAACCTCTATGTACTTATTTCTCATTTACCCATTCCTCACATTGTTACACTCCAATAATCCTTAAAACTCCACCAACAACTCTTAACAACCTTATAATAAACATTCCCCAACAAGCCCCCTTATTTACCTCTTAAAAGCACACTTCTTTGTATTTTTGCCTGTCCGGGACATGGTCCGGACCTAAGGTCTCCGACCAATGGATGTCCTTATTCTCGGCCTTATTTTATAGCTATGGTCCGGGACTTGGTACTACCCAAGGTCCCTGCCAACCCCGGGTACATTCGCTGAATTTAGTGCTGTCCGGGACTATCCAACTAAGTCCCGGACCACATCTTAAACTGTCAAATTTTACAGTTTTGAACCTCTTTCCACACTTGTTCTTTTGTCCAAACTTCTTCTAATCTTTTCCCATGTATTACACATGTTCCACCAACACCATTTAGCACTTGCAAAATCTCCTAACTCATGATCAACTCACCTCTAAATTCCTTGATCAATTATTCAAGTTCTTACTAAACTCTTCACCTTATTACTTAATTCCTTACATTTCCAACATGTAACGTTGTCTAAAACTTCAACTATCCCAAAGTGTTTCTTTTCACAACTATCTCAAGTACTCCTCAAGCATCATCATGCACGACCCCTTTGCTTTACTCACACTTCTCAAAGCTAAATGTACTCTAGCACATGCCTACAAGTCATTATACCTTATTTTCCTTCAAAGTTTTGTACAAGTTTCCTAGATTCCTTCACTATGGTTTTGTGCTTTAAATTAACCAGTTGGATCCCCTAGTCCCTCTTAGACATCTACACCTCTTTTACTCAACTTACAACACCATTTCTCATAATCATACCACTCTTATACATTCCTAGTCTTCTCCTTGACATTTACACAACATTCTCTTACACTTTTCTCTTCCTCCCTCTCAAGTCCACTCATTGTCATCTCTAAACCTTATTAGTCCACTACTAAGCATCAACCCACCACTTACACAAACTTCCAAAACTCTTATTGTTTTACTCTCTAGTTCATAACTAATTCATCAAAACATTATACAAAATCATTTCCTTAAAACTTATGCACAAGTCTGTACATTCCTCATATCATGATTTTGGTGTTGTTTAATAACCGCACCAATCCTCTAATTCCTCCTAGACATCTCTAGGTCATTCAAACCCTCAAGAACTCCTTAGTTAACTCATTTCCACCCAATTTCTTTTCATGCTCCCTAGTAACCCTAGGGCATATTAGCTCACCACTACCACTTAAACACTTTGTTTTCTACTCAAATTTTGCCATAGCTTCTCTAGCATCTCTCATGCCAACTGCATTGTTTTCCCTCATTCAACCCTCCTCACACACATCAAGTTCTTTCTCATCATATCTCATCACCCAAACCAACTCATTCTCAACAAACTCAAGATATTGCAATAATTCTTAAATGCATAGCACTAAGGCTCTAAATGACATGCTCTAGGCCTTAAATGACTTAAACTTAAACACTGAATTTCCCACATATATAAGCTTTCAACTTGCAAAACAACTCATCAATCTCATATAGTTATAATGCTCTTAAAATCCACCTTAACCTATATTACTACTTAAAACTCATTCTCATTAGCTCCTTATGTAACACCCCATCCACCACCACACTAATACAATCTGCAGCGGAAACTCAACTCACACATACTTACTTATTCCAATGGTGTTACACGCCGTTAACCACCCCCGTGGTTAACAAGGCTAATATATGTACATTTGTATCGGTCTTGGACTAGATTCCCGAGCAACTACACAGTACAATACTCAATCCATCTTCAACATTTATTATATACATACACTCCCCCTGTACCGAGTAATTTATAAACTGTTGCCGACAACAACTTCGGTCTTACTACACCTACTGTATACATACCTTAAAAGTTTACCCATGTACAATGCTACCTACCCCCCCTCCACTCTCGAACGGCTTCCAGCACTTCGTACCTGAAATAGGAAAAAGAAGAAAGGGTGGCCCCAAGGGGCTCAGCACCTTTGCTGGTATGGTAATCCCGCAGCCGCAGCCGCATGCTACCGGCCACGCACGACTAATTGTCGTCTTAGCATGCAGTTGATTATATTTAATTCATGCATACCAACCATAAACATACAACACATAATTTTCGCCTCAATGGGCTCAACCTATAACCAGAACATCCACACTTAACCAACCATCCAATGATTCCTTAAACCCTAGAGTGGCTCTCCTCTAACGGAGCTACTTCCTTAACGAACGACGTGTACCCATCAATCGGGTTATCCTTAAACGCCTCTTGTCACACCGGGATTCATTTCCATGACCCACACATTCCATAACATACACATATCTCATTCCTTATATGACAAACATAACAACCTTTCTGGTTTCTACATACACATGATAACCTCACCATCATTCTAAACATCCGATATGTATATATAAATACCTTAGCATAGCAAGGGAATTTGCATAGCACCATAACATTACATAACGTCATAAATTCGGTTCTCACAAGGAACCTTCCATCATAGTTAGTCCATACCATGAGCATAGAGATTGTTGCCAAACTCATACCAAGCTCGTTAATTACCTCATCACCATCCTGTTATTTGAACGGTTGACTTAAACCCAAGGTGTGTCGGATATAGTGATCCCAAGCACACCAAACAACACAGTATGCCCATATGCCCCTATGGCCACGTGAGTCAGTAAACTAGCTTTGGATAAGCTAAGGGAAGGTTGAAACCAAATTGGAATACCACCTAAACATACACCAAGGGAGCCGAACTGGACATGATAACGACCCCCACCATCACACGCGTGGCCGGAAACTGCCGGACTCCTCACCCCCCGTTAGCCCATAGACTCTTAGAAATTAGTTAGAGATCCATTACGGAGCCTACCACAACCACACCCATACGGCATCATAACCGAGTTAAGCACACAAGGGAGGAGAGAGTCATACATTCACATACAAACATTACGCACAAACATCACATAACCAACTCATGCATAGCCGTGGTTAGAACGTTCCTTAAGTCGGAAACGTTATTACCGGATACCGCTCTCTTACGTTTACCTAATAGTGGTTAACTAGCCCTTCAAGCGCATTAGAGGTTACCGGTATCGGCACGTAAACATACAATAGCAATAACGACTGTAAACTCGTTTCATGATTTATATCATAACGTGGCAAACATACAGAAAAACACATTGGCATACAAGCCGGTGTAATCCGTTAGGACACAGGTTGCAAGAAAACCATACCTGTCACCGGAGTCCACTTATCCTGTCCATATATGTTCCTCGAGCAAATTCTCGAACAACTGTTAACATGACATGTCCTTTTATTAACATTGGGGTAGCATGTTTGTTTTAAAGTCTAATGCTATACTTTCCTTCCCCGTTAACTTGGTTAAATAACTTTACGTTTTTAACACTTTTACCCTCACGTTTAATACAACTTTCACCCACCTAATTGCCATTTAAACTCACCTAACAACACCTCAACATCCTTATAGCATCATTACCTACCAACCCGCATCATCTCATATCATTTCATAACCTTAAACCATGTTTTTGGTCCGACCGACCCACCGACCGACCCACATCTGGGTCGGTCCATTACAGACCCCTTTTACTTCCTTACAAACATGCCCGTACCCCACGTCCGACCCACCATTCTGGGTCGGTCCATGTGCGAACATTTTCCCTCCTTTGTAACTTGACCGACCGACCCATGTCCGACCCAACCTTCTGGGTCGGTCCATTACCGAACATATTCTTAACATTTTACAGAGGCTCGACCGACCCACAAACTGGGTCGGCCCCTGGGTCGGTCGCCTCCTAAACTTACCCAAACTTTGTCAAATCTTCACCAAACTTCTCCTAAGGCCTCTTAATGTGTTCTAACATCATTTGGCACTTCAACACACACCCTTAAGATATTCTTAAACACTCACAAAATATTTTTCCTAATTCCTTAAACCTTTACTTATATCTCCACAAAATTCCTAACACTTACCAATGTTTTCTCCTTATGATTTCTAGGTGGCATTTCACCTATAATGACCACAATACCAAGGTGTTTCCTCTACACCTTATCATCATCTCTCAACTTCTTTTCTTACTAACTAAATCTCCTTTTTCACATTAAACCTAAACATCTCTTATTCTTGAATACCAACCTTACCTAAACCTTAAACAAACTCCTCCAAGACTTAAATACATCTTGAGAACACCCATAGATTTCTAAAACTTCCAAGATAATGCCTAAATCCTTGCATCACTCTAAATCACCTTGTTACATGCTTTCATCTCAAGTAAACATTCAATCACCTTTAACACCTCCTAGTTCACCAAAAACCACTTAAAACACTTAGAACCTCTTACACATCTTCCCAAATTTGGCCATAGCTTCTCTAGTATATACCACATCCAAACACTCAGGTTTCTACCCTATTTCATCCAAGAACACCTAAAATCCATCAAACACTTTCATACACAAACTTCACACATTAAGCACTACATCACAATATAGTGCATAACTTAAATTGCTTGGCACTTAGGCCCTTAAATGCATGGCTCTTAGGCCCTTAAATTGCATAAACCTTAAACACTGAATTTCCCACATAATAATGCCTTTGACCTGCAAATACACCCAACAATACATATTCCTTTAATAAACTCCTTGAGAGCATTTTACTAGCTCATTTACCCTTTGCTCTTTAGGTAGTTTTAACAAGCATCATAAGCTTATTTCTCCTAAGGCATTAAACCACATTGAGATAGCTTGTTTACCTCTTTTCCTCCTCACAAATTTCCTTCTTGTTTCCTTACAAAACCGGTGGGCATTTCCTTCCTTGTCAACAACTAAACAATATACCAAGATTGTAATGAGTATATAAGCTATGCCTCATCTCATTGTAAACCCTAGTTACATATATTATCTTAAGGTATTAACATGATTGTTTTACCTTGGAATGGAAAGAGAGCTTGAATATTATCAAGAGAGGACTCCTCCTAGTCCATGAAAGCTTGGAATGAAGCTAGAACAAGGCAATATAATGACTCCATTAAGAGTGATTTTCGGACATGACAAAACATGAAGGAAATGTCATTTTTCTTTGAGTTTCCTTACCTTGAAGCAAAGGAGAACAAGAATATGTGAAAAGGTGAGCTCAAGCTCCTTCAATGGTGGTTTCTCTTGGCACCGAAATGGAGGTTTTGAAGCTTTGAAGAGACAAGATTGTAGAGCTTGGCTTAACTAAGAGAATGGTGGTGTTTGTTTTTGATTTGGTTAAGTGAGCTAGGTTTTACATGTGGTCAAAGATGAACTTCCATGGTTGTAGTGATATATTACCGAGAGAGAACAAGAAGAAGAGAGGAAGAAGTGAGTGTGGCACCGTGTGAAATGAAGGAGGAAGGAAGAATGAAGATAGAATTTGCTTTTAAGATATTTAAGTCTTAAAGCAAATAGTAACTATGAGTCACATTTATTTACTTAACAAGTTAACATACTTGGTGACTCCTCTCTACAAAAACCGGCCACCATTATGCCTAGGAGGGTGTTTTGGTCTTTGTTGACCAACTTAATCACTTATAACATTATATGTTACAAACTAGTTTGTAAAATCACTATTCACAATACAAGGCACATAGAAGTGAAATTTTTGATTTCCCACTAATATGGCCACCCAAATGTGATACTATATAGTACACATGTTAATTAAAGAGTAATGATGGACATTTAGCCATTCAAAACTCATTTACAAACAATTTTTCAAAAACGTGCTTTAAGACTTCTTAAAGCACATTTTGTGTTTTAACTTGTTTTCAAGCTTGGTTTTCTTTGGTAATTGATTTAATATGTTCATTAACATATTTATAAGGTATAGGTATGACCATTAGGTCTTATACACATTTATCCCAAGCTTAGAGCACATTTTTGCTCTTATTGACTTTAAGGTATTACCTTGTGTTTTGTTTGGTTTCATTGTCTACCAAAGTTTCCTAATTAATTAGCCTTATTAAATCATAATTGAACATTATCAAGTCTGGTAGCTTTTGAGTCCTAACCAGTTCACTCATGGCTTAGAGCATGTTTTTGCTCATACCGTGTCTTAGTGTTTTTATTGTGTTTACCATGTTTAAATGATTCATTTATGCTTCTAAGGCACTTTTTAGCCTTTAAATACCATAGCTTAACTTTACACAACATACCAAGGTTTGGGGTATTTCAATCTACCCCCCTTAAAGAACTTCGTCCTCGAAGTTCACATTTCCTCGCATCATTGATTAGAATACGGGAATACTTATCCCATAAAACTTCCATTACCAACCACCCTTTACATCCAACCTCGGACTTAATGGTCCGGCAACATATCCACATCATTTGACACATAGGTCCCCATAACATAACAATCTTTAGACACATAGGTCTATGTACAACACACATTTAGACTCATAGGCCTTGATAGTATACCTTTAGGAAATCCAAGTCAAAAACAACATTCATTACACATACACACCCATGTCGGAGCATGTACAACAATCAAAAATATCCTTGATATAGACTATGATCCCGCAGAACCCGGTCGCGATGGACGCCTTCCGTCCCCGTGCCTTTGGGAAATTAAAACATCACTTAAATTTAAATTTCCTTGTAGGTTAAGTATAAGAAGATCTTTTATTCAAAATATTAATCGATTGTTTGAAAACACACAATTGAAAATTCTTTTGAAAACACCACACACTCCAAGTCCGATTTATGCTCCTTGTATTTTTCTTAACATGGTGTTTGTGACCACTTACAGGGAGCTTCAAGAGTCATCCAACCCTGATGTGATCAGCATCAGTGTTGAACTATCTTTCCACCCCAATTTGTGTTCGGCTTCCCTTGATCTCATGATAATCAAGTTTCACCTCCCACTTCATTTTCAATCAACAATAATTCAAGCATTAGCATTTTCTATCTTTGAATCCTTCTAGTCATATCATAACATCTCCAAGGAATAGAACTCCGTCTATCAATCATCACCCCAAATCCAACTTAATTCGAGTCACCTAGGGAATTCAATTCTCACTAGGTTCTATGTCGGTCTCATAACCCTTCATAAACATATATTTTTATCAAAATACAATACATGGTTTATATTTATGCACCATCGGGGTAGATCCCCGGGAGTTTCTTTACTCCCTTCCACTTGTACTCTCTCACACCACTGTTAACAAAATGACACACTTCACACAATGGTATTCGCATCTTTTGTGCGTAATTACCACAATTTAACCACAAATTGACCACAAATAATGCGTATTTTATAAACACACGCGCCAACCATCATAACAATCATTTTGTGCCATGCACACTAGTTCGCGTACACTTGTACGGTAAAACTCACTAAGTGGTTTTTGCGCTCTACCCCCCTTAAAAGGGATTACGCCCACGTAATCAATCACTAAACCTTGGCTTAAAATGTTCCGCCGTCGTGAAGTGTTTTAACTTCCACGCGGTCCATTACACAATGGATTCTGATTAGAGGATCTTAACCTTATTAGCGGTTTAGTCCCTAAACCGAGAATTCGCATTGGAGTTGTAACTCATAACCGGTTTCGGTCCTGGCCTGTGAGGCTTTTAGGTATTGATAACCAGTCATTTATTCATATTCACCATACATACCGACCTGACGCATGGGCTCACTGGCCTCTGTTGCGCAACCCTGATAATTATAGAGCTGGTTTGCCCCATTCGTTACTGTTAATGTGTTGTACATCTCCATGTATTGCCCTTATCTTGGGAACAATGGGTTCTCAACCGACGCATGGTATCTCTTACCCTGAGCGAATTCGGTGAGTTTCACATTTTCCATCCATTTCTCCAGTAGGTTACAGCGTAAACTACTAGGTAATTCACAATGATTGACTTGCTTCTACCGACTTACTGTCGGTTGAGACTGAGCTACTACCTAGTGTGTAGTGCTCTCTCAGCTATTACAATATTTGGGGTATATTCCATACCGATATTTGGCAGTTAGTGCTACTGTAGTCACTTACTGTTAATCATGTCTCCATGTTTGGTTTTATACAATACTCTTTTATTGGTGCGGCCTTGCATTTCCTATGCAACCGCCATTATAACGTTATTCTTCCACCATCACCATGCTTCTGATTCCTAGCTATCCCACTCGATCATTACTGTGCAAGAGCAATACCAAAACACTCAGTCATACAGAGTGCAGAGGCGTAAACCCTTGACAGCAACTCTCTTATGCGATTGCGATAGGAATTTTCACTGAAATCCTTATCATTTAACACTTGCCACCGGCTTACTGCTCGGTTCATCTGCTATCGCTTAATGTTGTACCTCCATTGAGTTTAACTCATAATTCTGCTCACTCACCATTTTTATCATCTAACCATCCTCATACAACGTCCCTATTGCGCACCGTGTCCTTACTCATTGTATAACATCAACTTATACTGCATCCGCTATTATATTAGCTTCTGCTATCACGCTGGGTTTATCTGGCCACTTATTTGGCTGATTTTTGAATATACTACTATCTTTCCCTTGAGCGTTGTTCGCTACACATTTAGCTTCACACACCTATGGTGATTGCTATCAACTTATCACACTTCCTGCGTACACAACTGGTACAAATATTTCCTTTCGTATTATTCTTATTCAAATCATCCTGGGGTAATAACAACATGGTCCGTCCTCCACATATTTCTTGAACTTGATTCACATAACTACCGCTCCTGCGGTCTCACCATATCGAGAGGTATCCCCCACTCTTCATGCAGTGGTTCGTTCTCCGCTCTATTTCCTTGTACCACATAAACTTCTACAATTAACTCAAATTTACATAACATATCTTGTTTGTGGCTTATAAGCCTTATTGGCCTTGAGCTGGGCTCATTGTAGGCTGTCCACACACATGTACTCCTCTGTATCGTATCCTATTACATGTTTAGATGGTGTAGTGGGCTCCATGACAAGGTCGTTGTATTCCGTTTCCTTTCATGGGATGCCCCTTAGGTTTGTCAGTCCGTCTCCTGACCACTTATGTCTAAACTGGGTGTTAATTTCAACCCTTGTGTTTCTGTCATGCATTTCGTTCAACAATTGTTGATGCGCACACCCTTCGAGGATTTCTCCTGGGTGTCGTTACGTTATGCCTTACATTTGTTTCACACTTTTTTGATACATTCAGTTATTATCTTCTTCTGTAAAGATCAACATTTCCAGATAGTGTAGGTACTGATTCTGGGAGTTTCATCCCATTCATTGCACATTAATGTGTCCACATTAGGCATTTGCCTTTCCCTGCTTTCCAGCTATCATGTTCATCCCTGGGGATCCTTAAGACATATGTGATGTCTTTACATAACAGTTTGTGCACTTCGCACTTCCTAACTCTTAAACGTTTCCTTGAAAGGAATTCACTAATTCCTTTAGTCTCGTTGACTTAATTGGGTTCCTTAACTTCAACTATTTCTTGGTAATCCTTTCTCTTGTTTGTTTTACTGCTGACCGTAGATGGAGTCGGCTACTTCCCGTGTTTCGGACTCCACTCGTATACATATATGGGGTATCATACTGATACATTACTACTTACCCAACTAACCTATAAGTAGGTCTGTCGGGCCCACATGCTCCTATCGGAGTGCGGTCGTCCCACAACACAGTTGGTACACTTGTAGTGTCCGTCACACGCCTAGGTGAAGTATTCTGTTGTCAACTCCCTTATTTGTCCCGTGACAATATTCATTCCTTACTTCCCGAACTTAATCGAGGGAAGGTTTATCCACTGTTGCATCCTTGTCAGTTGCTCTTGGTTTCACTGATTTGGTTTAAAGAAGGTCGGAAAGAAGCGTTGGTTTGAAAGAAAATCTGGTTTGAAAAGAAAAGGGTTTGTGAAAGATTAGGTTTGAAAGAAAAATTTCCATGGTTTCACAACATCTTCTTACCTTAGCCAAGTCTAGCTTCTTGCTGACTGGTGTGTTTCCAATTACAGAGGTTAGGCGAACAAGCCCTTCCACTATTATGACATTCACATTTAACTTTATTGTACCTTTCCAAGTACTTGTCGTAACTATAAGTTTTCCGAATAGCCCTTTTATAGCAGCACTTGCTATAGCAAGTGCGCCATGCTAACTGGCTATCGGTTCAACATACCGTTTGTGGTATTGTTTTTACCCATATTGTCATCAGTGGCCTTGTTGGCCCTCACTGATCTTACTGCCTTGATAAATACTCCTATAGGTGACTTCTCACTGTATTCACATGATATTCATCAACTAGGGTGTTTTCCCTTCTGGGAGACCCCTTTTATTTAGCATTGTTTTCCCTTTGTAGCCCGTTCACGCATTTGGGCACTACGTTGTAGTCCCCTTGTCAGTTGGTACACCGTGGGTGTGTTATTTATCAACTGTGGTCCCGTTGACACTCGTCTCGGGTTTCTTTAATCCACTTCTTGCCTGTTGCACGGTTGGTGCGTTGCAAGCTGGTTGTACTCGACTGCTCTGCATGTCGACCCAGGTTGCCGGAAATTCTATTCCTCTTTACACAAAATCCTTCATTTGTCGCTCTAGAATGCGGTTAACATTGTTTAGATGGAGACCGTCTCCGGGATTCCCAGTTTTCGGGATCTACCGTGTGACAGGTTCTCCGTACCCTAAAGGTATTTAATAACAGCCAGATCGGGTATTCCCGAGTAGGAGTGGACTTCCATCTCTCTGGCATTCTTTCCCAGGTTATAAAACAGGGATTGTGGAGGGTGGGATGGATATTGTAGGTTTCCAGTAGTCACTGGTTAGTTCCTATCTAGCGTATCTCTCACGCTATCACTCAACCCTAACCCAAATACTTAAATCCTGACTCGGTATCCTAAGCTCGGTAATTCAGTCATCAGAGCGATGACTCGCTCTTGATACCACTTTTTGAGGAAACCCATCCAACCACCAACACATAATAACATCTGCAGCGGAAACTCAACTCATCACATTACTTAGCAATGGTGTTACACGCCGTAACCACCCACGTGGTTAACAAGGCTAATAAGTAATTGTATCGGTCTGATGGACTAGATTCCCGAGCAATACACAGTACAATACTCAATCCATCTTCAACATTTATTATATACATACACTCCCCTGTACCGAGTATTTATAAACTGTTGCCGACAACAACTTCGGTCTTACTACACCTACTGTTACATACACTTAAAAGTTTACCCATGTACAATGACTACCCGTCCTACTCCGAACGGCTTCCAGCACTTCGTAACCTGAAATAGGAAAAGAAGAGAACAAGGGTGGCCCAAGGGGCTCAGCACCTTTGCTGGTATGGTAATCCCGCAGCCCGCATGCTACCGGGCCACGCACGACTAATTGTCGTCTTAGCATGCAGTTGATTATATTTAATTCAGGCATACCAACCAAAACATACAACACTAATTTTTCGCCTCAATGGGCTCAACCTATAACCAGAACATCCACACTTAACCAACCATCCAATGATTCCTTAAACCCTAGAGTGGCTCTCCTCTAACGGAGCTACTTCCTTAACGAACGAGTGTACCCATCAATCGGGTTATCCTTAAACGCCTCTTGTCACAAACCGGGATTCATTTCCATGACCCACACACATTCCATAACATACAGCATATCTCATTCCTTATAGACAACATAACAACCTTTCTGGTTTCTAATACACATGATAACCTCACCCATTTCTAAACATCCGATAATGTATATAAATACCTTAGCATAGCAAGGGAATTTGCATAGCACCATAAACATTACATAACGTCATAAATTCGGTTCTCACAAGGAACCTTCCATCATAGTTAGTCCATACCATGAGCATAGAGATTGTTGCCAAACTCATACCAAGCTCGTTAATTACCTCATCACCATCCTGTTATTTGAACGGTTGACTTAAACCCAAGGGTGTCGGATATAGTGATCCCAAGCACACCAAACAACACAGTATGCCCCTATGGCCCGACGTGAGTCAGTAAACTAGCTTTGGATAAGATAAGGGAAGGTTGAAACCAAATTGGAATACCACCTAAACAACACCAAGGGAGCCGAACTGGACATGATAACGACCCCCACCATCACACGCCGTGGCCGGAAACTGCCGGACCTCCTCACCCCCCGTTAGCCCATAGACTCTTAAAATAAGTAGTTAAGATCCATTACGGAGCCTACCACAACCACACACCATACGGCATCATAACCGAGTTAAGCACACAGGGAGGAGAGAGTCATACATTCACATACAAACATTACGCACAAACATCACATAACCAACTCATGCATAGCCGTGGTTAGAACGTTCCTTAAGTCGGAAACGTTATTACCGGATACCGCTCTCTTAAGTTTACCTAATAGTGGTTAACTAGCCCTTCAGCGCATTAGAGGTTACGGTATCGGCACGTAAACATACAAGCAATAATGACTGTAAACTCGTTCATGATTTATATCATAACGTGGAAACATACAGAAAAAAACACATTGGCATACAAGCCGGTGTAATCCGTTAGGACACATGTTGCAAGAAAACCATACCTGTCACCGGAGTCCACTTATCCTGTCCATATATGTTCCTCGAGCAAATTCTCGAACAACTGTTAACATGACATGTCCTTTATTAACATTGGGGTAGCATGTTTGTTTTAAAGTCTAATGCTATAACTTTCCCCGTTAACTTGGTTAAATAACTTTACGTTTTTAACACGTTTTACCCTCACGTTTAAATACAACTTTCACCCACCTAATTGCCATTTAAACTCACCTAACAACACTCAACATCCTTATAGATCACCTACCTACCAACCCGCATCATCTCATATCATTTCATAACCTTAAACCATGTTTTTGGTCCGACCGACCCACCGACCGACCCACAGCTGGTCGGTCCATTACAGACCCCTTTTACTTCCTTACAAACATGCCCGTCCGACCCACGTCCGACCCACCATTCTGGGTCGGTCCATGTGCGAACATTTTTCCTCCTTTGTAACTTGACCGACCGACCCATGTCGACCCAACCTTCTGGGTCGGTCCATTACCCGAACATATTCTTAACATTTTACAGAGGCTCGACCGACCCACAAACTGGGTCGGCCCCTGGTCGGTCGCCTCCTAAACTTACCCAAACTTGTCAAATCTTCACCAAACTTCTCCTAAGGCCTCTTAATGTGTTCTAACTCATTTGGCACTTCAAACAACCCTTAAGATATTCTTAAACACTCACAAATTATTTTTCCTAATCCTTAACCTTTACTTATATCTCCACAAAAATTCCTAAACACTTACTAGTTTTCTCCTTATGATTTCTAGGTTGGCATTTCACCTATAATGACACAATACCAAGGTGTTTCCTCTACACCTTATCATCATCTTCAACTTTTCTTATAACTAATCTCCTTTTTCACATTATACCTAAACATCTCTATTCCTTGAATACCAACCTTACCTAAACCTTAACAAACTCCTCCAAGACTTAAATACATCTTGAGAACACCCATAGATTTCTAAAACTTCCAAGATAATGCCTAAATCCTTGCATCACTCTAAATCACCTTGTTACATGCTTTCTTCTCAAGTAAACATTCAATCACCTTTAAACACCTCCTAGTTCACCAAAACCACTTAAAACACTTAGAAACCTCTTACACATCTTCCCAAATTTGGCCATAGCTTCTCTAGTATATAACCACATCCAAACACTCAGGTTTCTACCCTATTTCATCCAAGAACACCTAAAATCCATCAAACACTTTCATACACCAAACTTCACACATTAAGCACTACATCACAATATTAGTGCATAACTTAAATGCTTGGCACTTAGGCCCTTAAATGCATGGCTCTTAGGCCCTTAAATTGCAAACCTTAACACTGAATTTCCCACATAATAATGCCTTTGACCTGCAAATACACCCAACAATACATATTCCTTTAATAAACCTTGAGAGCATTTTAACTAGCTCTACCCTTTTGCTCTTTAGTAGTTTTAAAAGCATCATAAGCTTATTTCTCCTAAGGCATTAAACCACATTGAGATAGCTTGTTTACCTCTTTTCCTCACAAATTTCCTTCTTGTTCCTTACAAAACCGGTGGGCATTTCCTCCTTGTCAACAACTAAACAATATACCAAGATTGTAATGAGTATATAAGCACTATGCCTCATCTCATTGTAAACCCTAGTTACATATATTATCTTAAGGTATTAACAGATTGTTTTACCTTGGAATGGAAAGAGAGCTTGAATATATATCAAGAGAGGACTCCTCTAGTCCCTGAAGCTTGGAATGAAGCTAGAACAAGGCAATATAATGACTCCATTAAGAGTGATTTTCGGACATGACAAAACATGAGGAAATGTCATTTTTCTTTGAGTTTCCTTACCTTGAAGCAAAGGAGAACAAGAATATGTGAAAAGGTGAGCTCAAGCTCCTTCAATGGTGGTTTCTCTTGGCACCGAAATGGAGGTTTTGAAGCTTTGAAGAGACAAGATTGTAGAGCTTGGCTTAACTAAGAGAATGGTGGTGTTTGTTTTTGATTTGGTTAAGTGAGCTAGGTTTTACATGTGGTCAAAGATGGACTTCCATGGTGGTAGTGGTATATTACCGAGAGAGAACAGAAGAAGAGAGAGAAGAGAGTGGGAACCATGTGAAATGAAGGAGGAAGAAGAATGAAGATAGAATTTGCTTTTAAGATATTTAGTCTTAAAGCAAATAGTAACTATGAGTCACATTTATTTACTTAACAAGTTAACATACTTGGTGACTCCTCTCTACAAAAACCGGCCACCATTATGCCTAGGAGGGTGTTTGGTCTTTGTTGACCAACTTAATCACTTATAACATTATATGTTACAAACTAGTTTGTAGAAATTACTATTCACAATACAAGGCACATAGAGTGAAATTTTGATTTCCCACTAATATGGCCACCCAAATGTGATAATATAGTACACATGTTAATTAAAGAGTAATGATGGACATTTAGCCATTCAAAACTCATTTACAAGACAATTTTTCAAAAACGTGCTTTAAGACTTCTTAAAGCACATTTTGTGTTTTAACTTGTTTTCAAGCTTGGTTTTCTTTGGTAATTGATTTAATATGTTCATTAACATATTATAAGGTATAGGTATGACCATTAGGTCTTATACACATTTATCCCAAGCTTAGAGCACGTTTTTGCTCTTATTGACTTTAAGGTATTACCTTGTGTTTTGGGTTTCATTGTCTACCAAAGTTTCCTAAGGATTTAATTAGCCTTATTAAATCATAATTGAACATTATCAAGTCTTGGTAGGCTTTTGAGTCCTAACCAAGTTCATCATGGCTTAGAGCTGTTTTTGCTCATACCGTGTCTTAGGTTTTATTGTGTTTACCATGGTTTAAATGATTCATTTATGCTTCTAAGGCACTTTTTAGCCTTTAAATACCATAGCTTAACATTTACACAACATACCAAGGTTTGGGGTATTTCACCTTAATCACAAGTTCATAAGCTTGCTTAAGTTCTTTTTCCTTAGGTTATATAACCCAATACACAATGTAAGCTCTAAGCCACATCGGTATTTATCTAAAACTCATTCCTTAATCTTAAACCATCATTAGGTAAGCATTTTACCTTGTTTTCTCAAGCTTATCTTAATCTCCTCCTTAGGCCTTCTTCTTGCATAGATCTCGGCCACCACTTAATTCCTTTTGCCAATGTTCTAATCAATATTTAGGGACTCATATGAGTACTAAACAATGCACTAACCTCAAGGAATAAAAACCTAGGTTAGAAATGTGTTCTAAGGCATAAAAGTGGATGATTACCTTTGAAGTCTCAAGGTAGACTTTGGCATTGAATGAAATAGGACCTCCACTAGTCCTTGGTGAATAAATCAAGCTAGAACAAGGCATAAAAACATAGCCCCATGAGAAGGAATTTTCGGCCATGTACAAAAAATGATGGAAACATGGTTTTTCTTACATTTTCTTTACCTTAAGAGAATGGAGAAGCTAATGAGCTCTTCAAACTTGATTTTCCTCCATCAATGGAGTTTTCTCATGGCACCAAAATGGAGCTTTGAAAGATTTGAAAAGATAGAAAGATAGGTCTTGACCTAACTAAGAATAATATGTGTTTAGTTTTTGATTTGGAGCAATATTGTGTATTTGGTAAGTGATTGAAGATGGAGAACCATGGGGAAGCAACACTCTCGGTTTTGTAACAGAGAGAAGAAGAAGAAACCGTGGGTGAAAGAGAGAAATGGAGAATAGAGGAGAGAAGGTAGCTTATAAGGATTTTGCTTTAATAAAGCAAATAGTAACTTCTTTACTTATCTCTTCTTTTCCTTTCTCATTTCATGACTCATGTAGTGACTCCCCACATAAATAAAAAACGGCCACCCTCTTAAATAAGGCTAACATGGTATTTGTTGACCAATTAATTGACTTATGTTGATTAAAACTTAAACTAGTCACTAAATAGTTACTATTCACTAAGCAAGGCACATAATCGGGAAATTTTTGATTTCTCATTGATTTAGACCTCCTAATGTGATACTAATTAGTACACATGTTGATTAAAGAGTAATGATGGACATTTAGCCACTCAAAACTCAATTCTAAGACAATTTCTCAAAAATGTGCTTTAAGACTTCTTAAAGCACATTTTGTGTTTTAACTTGTTTTCAAGCTTGGTTTTCTTTGCTAATTGATTTAAAATGACCATTAGAATATTACTAAGGTCTTATCATGATATTTGGGTACTCACCCAAGTCTCTCCAAGCTTAGAGCACGTTTTTGCCCTGATTGCCTTTAAGGCACTTTCTTGTGTTTTCCTTGGTTTAAATTGTCTACCAATCATTCTAAGGCATATTTTAGCCCTACTACATCATTATTTGATGTTTACTTAACATACTTAGGTTTGGGGTATTTCAGTTAATAAGGTCTAGGAATGACCTTTAGGTCTTATACAAAGTTACACCAAGTCTAGAGCAAGTATTTGCTTAAATTGACTTTATGGTGTTTTCTTGTGTTTCCTTTGGTTTAAATTGACTACCAAAGTTTCTTAAGGAATTAATTAGCCCTAGAAAATCATATTTGCATGTTAACAAAGTCTTGGTAGGCTCTTGGGTCCCAACCAAGTTCATTCCAACCTTAGAGCATGTTTTTGGCTCAAACTGTCTTAATGGTACTTTATTGTGTTTACCATGGTTTAATTTGCTTACCAAAATTTCTAAGGCACTTCTTAGCCTTAATACGCCATAATTTAATATTTAAACAGCATATCAAGGTTTGGGGTATTTCAATCTACGCCCCTTAAAAGAACTTTGTCCCTAAAGTTCATAGTTTCCCCCGCATCCTTTTAATTAGAACACTAGGATTACTTGCAAGATACAACTTCCATACTAAAACACACTTTCACATAACAACCTCTGACTTAACGGTCCGGGTAACATATCCACATCCATACATAACATACCTTACATAATAACCTCGGACTCAACGGTCCGGGTAACATAACAACATTTGTACTTACATAACAACCCTCAGACTCTCAGGTCTGGATAACATACAAACATTCAGACTCATAGGTCTGGACAATATTTATTACATATACCACACAACCTGTCTTAGCATGTATAGCAATCAAAAAATACCTTTTCCCCTCTCTTCATGGGCTCGGTCCTAAGAGTACAGGACATCACAATCCTCGAGTCCCATGTTGAGTACATATACACTATGATCCCGTAGAACCCGGTCGCAATGGACACCATCTGGTCCCCGTTATTTTGGGAGATCAAAACATTCACTTACTTTTTAACATATATACTTCTCATGTCACCGGTCTGAAGACAAAGGCTCATACGTCCTCAGCTCGTGAGCAAGTAATACAAAAATATTCTTTACGAGGTTAAGTAGGAGAAATTTCTTTATTTAAAGTATCAATTGAAAGTTTTGAAAATACCAATTGAAAATCCTTTTTGAAAATGCAATATGACTCCAAATCCAATTTATGCTTATTGCATCTTTTCTTAGCGTGGTTATTTGTGACCACTTATAGGGAGTTTCAAGAGTCATCCAACCCGGATGTGATCAGCATCAGTGTTGAACTATCCTCCCACCCCAATTTGTGTTCGGCTTCCCTTGATCGCATGCAAACCAAGTTTCACCTCCCACTTTAATTTCAATCAACAACTAATTCAAATATTTACCCTTTTCTATCTTTTAATCCTTCTAGTCATAATCACAAAGCAACACATCTCCAAGTGTGGAACTCTGTCCATCAACCATTTTCCAATTCAACTTTAACTAAGTTACCTAGGGAATTTAATTCTCACTAAATTCTACGTCGGTTTCTTACCACTTTATACATCACAATACTGTATATATATTTATCAAAATACAATACACAATATTACATTTAGTATTATACGAACATATACTGTCGGGGTTTTAGTTCCCCGGGAGTTTCTTTACTCCCTTACACTTGTACTCTCACACAACAGTTAACAAAGTAGACACACTCATCACAATGGTATTCGCATCTTCTGTGCGCAATTACCACAATTAAACCATGAATGAATGCGTATGTTTATATAACACACGCGCCAATCATCAAAACAAATTATTTTGTGCTATGCACACCATAGTTCACGTACACATGTACGTTAAAACACACTAAGCAGTTTTGCGCTCTACCCCTTCCTTAAAAGGGATTACGCCCACGTAATCAATCACTGAACATTGGTTTAAAATGTTCTGGCGTTGTGAAGTGTTTTAACTTATACGTGGTCTGTTATACAATGTGTTCTGGTTAGAGGATCTTAACCATATTGGCGGTTTAGTCCCTATACCAAGAATGCTCATTGGAGTTTGTTTAACTCATAACCGGTTTCGGTTCTGGCCTGTGAGGCTTCTAGGCATTAATAATTAGCCATTTAATTATATTCACTATGCACACTCAACATTTGAATCACTGGCTCACTAGTTTCTGCTGCGCGACTCTGATAACCTTAGAGGTTAGTTTGCCCCATTCGTTATCCTTAATGTATTGTACATCTTCCATTTATCACCTTTATCTTGGTAATAATGGTTTCTCAACCGATGTGTGGTATCTCTTACCGTGAGTGAATTCGGTGAGTTGCAAACTTTCTATCCACTTCCATGATAATTTACTGTGTATACTGCTATGTATTTCACAGTGATTGACTTGATTTCTTCCGACTTACTGTCGGTTGAGGTTGAGCTACTACCTAATGTGTAGTGCTCTCTCGGTTACTTCCCACACTTGAGGTATATTCCATACCGATATTTGGTATTTAGTGCTACTATAGTCCCTTATTCCTAATCATGCCTCCACACTTGGTCCTGTACAAGTATTCTTTCGTTGGTACGACCTTGCATCTCCTATGCCTCGGTCCTTATAGCGTTATAAGCCTTTTTCTACTTCTACCACAATTAACATTTCCCAAATGCCTAACTATCTCACTCGATCAGTACTGCGCAAGTGCAATACCAAAACACTCAATCATACAAAGTGCAGAGGCGTAAACTCTTGGCAATAAATCTCTTATGCGATTGCAATAGGAATGACCATTGTTTCTTTGTTGCCCGGTCTGTCTACCATCCTTATTCATCAACTCCATATTATTGTGTGATTTATTCATAAGTATTGGTCGCTTGCTGTGCACCATGTTCTTACTCATTATACAACACTAACTTACATGGCATCCAATGTCATATTAGCCTCCGCATATGCACTTTCATCATTTGTATTATGGTTCATCATTCATTTGGATGACTACTGAATACACCATTTTTCAAGTCTTTATGCTCCTTGAGCGTTGCTCACACGGTGCTTCACATTATACACACATGCTACTAAATTAACTGCTCTCCCGCAATAACAACATAGTTAATCCTTAACATATTTCTTGAACTTGGTTCACATAACTACCGCTCCCACAGTCTCACAATATCAAGAGGTATCCCCACTCTTAAAGCAGTGGTTCGTTCTCCCCTCTATTCACTTGTACGACCTAAACTTCCATAATCAATTAAATTTACGTAACACATTTAGTTTGTGGCTTATATGCCTCATTAACTCAAGATGTGCTCATTATAGGCTGTTCACACAAATTTTACTTCTTCATACGCCATCACATGGTTTGGAGGTTATATTGGGCTCCATGACAAGGTCATTGCATCACGTTTCCTTCCACGGGATGCCCCCTTAGGAATGCCAGGTTGCCCGTTAATGACTCATCCTTTCGGTGTTGAAATCGAGTATTTGTTTCAGCTCTTGTGTTTCGATCACTACATTTTATTCAACTCTAGTTGTCCTAAACACCCTTCAAGGACAGCTCCTGGGTGTTTCTAGGTTATCATTCCGGGAGTTTCATCCCGTTCATTGCACATTAATATGTCCATATTAGGCATCTGCCTTACCATATATAGGCTGGGTATTTGCTCCAGCTATAATGTTTATCCCTCGGGATTCTTAAGACACATGTGGTGTCTTCACTTATTAGTCAGTGCACTTCGCACATCTTGACTCTTAAACATTTCCTTGAAACGAATTCACTAATTCCTTTAGTCTCGTTAACTAACTGAACTTTTTTACTTCAACCATTCGTGGTAATCCGTTGCTCTTGTTTGACTTTTACCGCTGACCGTAGTATAGAGTCGACTACTTCCCGTGTTCCTGACTCTACTCGTATACATATGTGGGGTACCCTACTAATACATTGCTACTTACCCGACTAACTCATGAATGAGTCCGTCAGGCCCGCAAGCTCCTATCGGAGTGTGGTCGTCCCACATTTCATTTTGGTAAACTCGTAGTGTCCGTCACACTCCTAGGTGAAGTATTCTGTTGTCAACTCCCTTATATCATCCTATGATAATATGCATTCCGTGCTTCCCAAACCTAATCAAGGGAATCCCAACTACTGTGCTCTAAGGCATGTCCTACTTTCTTATTGTATTTAATATAGGTTCGATCTTCTCTTTCGGGTTATCCGATTTCCGTCCGGTTATTCAAGAGTGAACTGGGTGTAACTTACCTACTTGTGGCGTTGAGGCCGGTGTAGGTCCTCTAGTTTGGTTTAAAAGAAGGTTTGAAATAAATATAGGTTCGAAAAAAAAATTGGTTTTGAAAAGCAAAGAGTTTGAAATAAATCTAAGTTTGAAAGAAAAATTCTCGTGGCTTCACAATGTCTTCTTGCCTTAACCAAGTCTAGCTTCTTGCTGACTGGTGTATTTCGAATTACAGAGGTTAGGCAGTTAAGCCCTTCCACGGTTACGATTATCTTACTTAACTTCATGGTAGTTTACTAAGTATTTTGTAGCTGTTATAAATTTCCCGAACAACCCTGTTATAGCAGCACTTGCCATGGCAAGTGCGCCATGTTAACTGGCTATCGGTTGAACATTCACTGGTCGCAGTATTGTTTTTACCCGCACCATATGCAGTGGCCTTGTTGGCCCTTACTTTGATACTCTACTTTGGTAATTAACCTTCTGCACAACCCCTCTTTGTCTTCACACGGTAATCACTAACTAGGGCGTTAACCATTCTGGAGAACCCTATTTACTTAGTATTGTATCTTCCTCATAGCCCATTCCCACGCATTTGTCGTGATTACTGAGACTTGTCTCTTGTTTGGGTACTACATTGTAGTTCCTTAGTCGGTTGGCATACCGTTGGTGACATTCTTTAATAATTATGGTCCCATAGACACGCATCTCGGGTTCCATTACTTCACTTCTTGCCTGTTCACGGTTGGTGCGTTGCAAGCTGGTTGTTCTCGACTGCTCGGCATGTCGACCTAGGTTGCCGGAAATTTCATTCTCCTATGCATAGGATTCTTCATTTTTCGCTATCAAGAGCGGTTAATATTGTTTAGATGGAAACTGTCTCCGGGATTCCCAGTTTTTGGAATCTACCATATGACAGGTTCTCCATACTTAAGGAGATACTTAATAGCAGCAGATCGGGTATTCCCAAGTGAGAGAGGACTTTCATCTCTCTGTGAAATACCCCAAACCTTAATGTGTTAATTAATTATGTAATTATAATTTTCTAAGGCTAATTAAGTCCTTAAGATCATTGGTGAAGAAATGAAAACCAAAAAGAAAAAGAAAATACGTAAAAGTCACAAAATGTGAAAATACGTATTTAATTATTTTAGGAAGTACATAACCTTCATTTTGGTTATGAATATATTTTTATACCTTAATTACAGATTAAGAACATGTGGGAAAAATTCCGGAAGGAAACGGATCCAAACAATGCGTTAAAACGCTAACAGAGTCTTAAAACGCGTTTTTCGAGAAAACCCGAAAACGCGACTTAAACAGTTAAATGGCCCCGTATAAATCATAGTCGATTTTGTAACTATAATTAAACATTAATGGGAGTTTAATAGCCCTTAAAATTAAAGGAATGAGAAAATTCTGGAAAACGGTCCCGGTTAGTGAATAGTGCTAAACCGGGTAAATAAACTAGCGTTTTCTGTTAAAAAACGAAAAACGCTCCAGCATGTATACGTTAGTGGGCCGGTTTTAATTATGTAAACAGCTCACTCACACATGACTAGTTAACTAGTTAATTAAGTCAAGAGAGAGCCAAAATAACAAAGGGCACAAATACCCCTCACCCATCTCTCTCCTCCTTTATTTTCTTTTTCCCTCTCTCTCTTCCTCTCTTTCTTCCCAGCCGGCTCCCTCTTCCTCTCCAAGCCACCGATTTTTCTCCCCTTTCTCCCATGGCTTCTTCAACTTCAATGCCATGCCCAAGCTCCATTTGAGCTCCAAATCAAAAACAAATCACATATTCTTCTTCCTCTCATCTTCCTCTATCATCCTCTCTTTTCAAAATTCCAAAAGGAAGAAGTCGACCTCCATGGGTTTTCCCCATTTGAAGAGAAAATGGCACCAATGTGGAGCTAGGAGTCTCCTCTTTCTTCTAAGGTAAAAATTTCCAAGAGAAAGTCATTTTCCTTCACCTCTTGGTGTAATTGATTTTTCACCATTTATGATACCTTGTTTTTCTCCTTTGTTCTTGAGCTCCAAATTGACCCTTCAATGGTGGAGTAAATTTCCTTCTTGATTCAAGGGAGAAAATCCCTCTTAAAAGCTTCAAAAGGTAAACCCTAATTCTAGCCTTTGGTTTAATTGAGTTTCTAAGGGTTTAGATAATTAATGGAGTGTGTTTTTGTGTTCTTGGATGTTGGGATGGAGTTTGGAAACTCCATACCCTCTTAACCGATTTTGGAGAAGATATGGAGCAAGAGGTGAATTAAGGAAGCTTGTGAAATTAAGGTAAGAAAAACTACCTTAAACCTTGTTGTAATTGTTTAAGTGTTTGGGATGGGTAAACAATTTAATGAACCCAAAATTGTGAGTTGAAATCTAGGTTGTAATGTGTTTTTGATTTTGGAGAGGGTTGTGAATTAATGTTGAATTGAGAGCCTTAAGAGCCAAGTGTTTTGAAGTTGAGTTTATATTGTGTTCATGAGGATTTTTGGTGATTATGTTGTTGTTGATGAAATTTGAGGATTGTGACATGTGCTGTGAGGACCCTTGAAAGGGTGTGTTTAGATTAGGGATGAAATAATGTAAATTGATGAGGATGATGTGTAAGGATATGGGGAGGTTATGGCAAAATTCAATGGAAAAGGAGTGTTTGATGATGGTTGAAGGTGGGGAGAATTTAGGTGTTGATTTGGGATGTATAATGTGAAAAGAATAGGTGTTTGTAACATGTCAAACAAGGATGGAGTGTAGGTTTTTAGGAGTGCAATTCTGGGTAGAATTTCCTCTGTTTGCTGAGTTTGTGGGTACGTCCGAACTTCCGTCCGGACTTGGAAGTTCGGACATGCCCCGTCGTTCTATAAAATTTCCGAGTTTCAGTGTTGTCCGAACTTCCGTCCGGACTTGGAAGTTTGGACACTCGAAAATTTTTCCTAGGCTATTCTGTTTCGACTTGTGTCCGACCTTCGATGTCCGGACACAAGTTCGGACGCCTGTAAGTTTTCTTCAGTTTTGGCCTCGACTTGTGTCCGAACTTGGAAGCTCGGACACAAGTTCGGACGCTTTGAAAATTTCCCCAGAAATTGCTTCGACTTGTGTCCGACCTTGGACGTCCGGACACAAGTTCG